>NW_026843982.1:45000-47500 GCF_029531705.1 Pantherophis guttatus
GAACCGGTAATAACATTGGCTGGCCATGCCCCCGAACTGGTCCCCAGCCCAGTTGCCACTCGCTTACCCCACCCATTTCATCAGAGGCTTTTTTTTTTTTACTTTTAAAAGAATTTTTTCTACAACCTCTTCGGCTGAAAAAATGCTTTTAAAAGTAAAAAAAAAAAGTCTCTGATGATCGCGCGGCTCAGCTGCAGAAAAAAATGCTGCAACCTCTTTGGCTGAACAGGTTGTAGGAAAAAAAATGCCTTTAAAAGCCTCTGACGATCCCACCTGAGTTACCTGATCGTCAGAGGCTTCTAAAAGCATTTTTTTCCTGCAACCTCTTAAGGTTGTAGAAAAAATGCTTTTAAAAGTAAAAAAAAGAAAAGTTAGCCACGCCCACCCAGTCACATTACCCCCCCCCACCAAGCCATGCCCACAAAATAAGCCACGCCCACAGAACCGGTAGTAAAAAAATTTAGAACCCACCCCTGGGACAGGTAGAGGAAAAAGGACGCCGTGCTAGGAGGAGACTCTATGGTGGGGGAAGTGGACTTTCAGTCAGCAGAGGAAAAAAGGATGCCGCACTAGGAGGAGACTCTATGGTGGGGGAACTGGACTTCCGTTTGGCTTCAGAATTGAAGTGGGGGGGCTTCCAGTTAGGACCTTTGTGGCTCTTTGAGTGTTTAAGGTTGCCGACCCCTGGTGTAGGGACTCCTGCTTGGGCAGGGGGTTGGACTAGATGACCTACGAGGTCCCTTCAGACTCGGCTAATCTGTTAAGATGTTAAGGAGGGTCTTCCTCTCGATCCTGTCCCATTCTTTGTCATTTAACTGTTTTATTCGTTTATCGAAGTATAAAATACAAAGGAAGGGGGGAGAAAAAGCATGAAAAAGTAAGAAGAGAGGGAAGGAGGAAAAAAAAGAAGGGATATAGTGTAACAGGAGAAAAAGAAAAAGAAAAAAGAAAAAAAAAGCCACCAACTTCCGACTCTCTTTTTTTTAGCACAGTCGAAGGTAACAACATGACAACCACACCTGTTTGCTTTTACACAACAGTTGTGTAACGAGCCATTTCTACAAAGACTTTACAAGAGGCTTTACAAAATCAAAATCAAAAACGGATGCTTTTATCTATTCCACAGCAGCAATTGAATGACTGACGGACTTCAAAGCCAATATTTGCCAGAAATGGTACAGGGTCTCCTCCCGCTTGAGCAGGGGGTTGGACTAGATGTCCTACAACAGTGATGGCTAACCTCTTTGCCGTCGCGTGCCAAAAGCAGGGAGAGTGGGGGGGGTGTCGCATGCTGTTCTGCCCCAGCTCCGGATTCCCAAGGATTGTGACACACACCAACGGTCCTTATCAAAGTTATAACGTACCAAGAATAAACAAAGTCCGGCAAAGGTTGGCAACCAGCCCAGAAAACAAGATACAATAAGACACTCACTCTTCAAAAATGCTCTGTAATAATTACACGTTGTTTCCAGCAAGAAATTACTAACTGCGTGTGGCTTAAATAGGCTAAGGGAGTGGCCAATTATCTTCAAACCTTACTCTCGAGGAGACCTCCTCCTCCTGAGTAGCCACTCCTGCCTTTTGGCAGCCGTGCGCGCTCGAGCATTGAGGAGAGGCTCCTCCACTTCGCTCTCTCCACTTGAAGGAGCCTCTGTAGGTTCTGAAGGCCCTGGCTGAGTTTCTGCCTCTGGCACCACATCCTCTTCAGCCTCCTCGCTGTCCGACACAAGTGCCAGCTGCTGGCGCGATCCCACACCAGCCTCCTCATCATCGGGATCAGCCACGATCCGCGTAGGCCGCTGGCGGGCCACAACACATGCGTGCCCACACCCATAATTCAATGCGCCCTGCCCCTCCCATGCATGCGCATGAGACCCCCCCTGAGTTCCCCCCGCTTTTGGCATGCGATGGCCAGGTGGGCCCAATAGGTCCATTTTTGCCCTCCCCAGGCTCCAGAGGCTTTCTAGGGGCCTTCCCCACCCACCTGGATGTCCTCCGGAGGCCAGAAACAGCTCATTTCCCAACTTCTGGTGGGACCGGAAAGCCCATTTTTCACTCTCCCCAGGCTCCTAGAAAGCTTCTGGAGCCTGGGGAGGGCGAAAACGGCCTTCCCCACCTCCCCGGATGCCCCCCGGAGGCCGGAAACAGCCCGTTTCCCAACTTCTGGCGGGCCCGGAAGGCTGAAAATCAGCTGGCTGGTGCGTGCATGCACGCTGGAGTTGAGCTAGGGCAATACTCACGTGCCCACAGATATGGCTCCGCGTGCCACCTGTGGCACACATGCCACATGTCCGTCATCACGGACCTACAAGATCCCTTCCAACTCTGTTATCCTCTATCTATTCCACACCAGCAATTGAATGACCGATGTACTTCATAGCAATATGAAGGGTCTCCTCCTGCTTGAGCAAGGGGTTGGACTAGATGACCTACAAGGTTCCTTCCAACTTTGTTTTTATATATATATATATATATATATACTTTATTAATTTTATAATTA
>NW_026843982.1:52500-194839 GCF_029531705.1 Pantherophis guttatus
TCCCCCTTATAGAGGACAATTTACTGTTAAATAATTGGTAAATGAGAATAATAATGTAATAAACTGTTAAATAAGAAAATGTGGGATAGAGGATTAAGCACAAAAGATTCGTAACCGATCAATACACTTTCTGTAATTGTAACGGATGACAATTGTTTTATGTTTTAAGTTTTGTTTAAAAATAAAAAAAAATTTCAAAAAAAAAAAAAAGATCTGCTTTGAGCAGTAGAGAAGTTGATCAAAGCAAGAAGTTGGTCCCCCATTAGCAGGGCTAAGGAAAAGGATGACTTCTCGGGAGAGATTTCCGCCCTCCTCTTTCCCAAATCCCCCACCAAAAACAGATGCTTCTTCTCCCAGGCGATAAAGCCAGCCTCTGCCAGATTCTCTCTTCTTGCCACCCCCCCAAAAAAATTGCACCCCCAGCCTCTGAATTATAAAGCCGTGGCGAATATCACAACATTTTCCTTCCCTCCGCTTCGTTTCAATTTATAGTTCACACAAGCAGCTTAAACACGCCGATTTGAGATCAAAACAGAACTGGGGGTTAGAGAGCATCTGTTTTAGAGGCGCCTGCCATGCGCCTCGAGATAATTTTAGACAAACGTGTTATAAACACGATATGTGGAGCTTCGCAGTTCGTGGAGAGCTGTGGGACTGGAGCACGTGAGGTTAACTTGCAGTGGAAGCGCACGAAATGTTCCGTGCCGAGCTGCGAAGTCAACTTTAGTTTTTTTGGTTTTTTTTTTTAAAGAAATATTCCTGGGGTGGCGAAGGAAGGAAGGAAGGAAGAACAGGGATGGAGGGAGAGAGGTTTTTTTTCAAATCGGGATGAACCCCAAAACCTACAAAATGGAGGCCAATAAATCATCCGCTGGAAAGATCTAAGGTTCTTCTAGGGATGAGAGCAGGGGTGAAATCTAAAAATTTTCTCTACCGGTTCTGTGGGTGTGGCTTAATTAGTGGGCGTGGCTTGGTGGTCAGGTGACTGGGTGGGTATGGCTTGTTGGCCAGGTAGGCGTGGCAAGTCGCCGTCACTTCTTTGCCCTTTTTTAACCTTCAAAACACAACGCAACACAACTGGCTCACCCACAATGTAAAAGCAGCTGTGCTAGACCCAAAATGGCCCCTGCAACAAGCAGGAACCTCACACAGCCACAAAAAGCCCCAAAAAACCAACTTTCACACTTTACACACACAAAATTCCGCATACAGCTTTGTGAGATTTTGTGTGTTTGTGTAGTTAGAGTGAAACACTACAGAAACACACTGAATCTCAGAAAGCTGCACAAATATTATTTTATTTTATTTTTATTTGTATATAAAAGCAGCTAAATTTAAAATTTCCTAAACTTTAAATGGCTAGGTATAAAAAAAGAACAACTAAAAAAAACCCCAATTAACTATTTTTTTTAAAGCTCCCAAAAGGGAAAAAAAACTTACAGGCAGGCAGGCAGGCAGATAGAGCTGCTCACCGATGAGCTTGATTGCAGGCAGGGAGATTCACTTGCTTGCTGATGCAATGGATTGCAGGGATTACAGCAAGCGAAGCAAGGCAGGCGTTGCAACCAGCAGTTTAGGATTCAGTACGAAGAGCGAAGATAAGCAAGCTGGAGGCTGGGGGAGAAGGGATTTTTGCTACCATTTCTCCGAACTGCCCGCCGCCATTGCTACCTACTCGCCTGAGCCAGTCCGAACCGGGAGCATTTCACCCCTGGGTGAGGGGGCCATTTGGCTTGTCCACCTTTGGGTCTGAGACACTTCTAAAGTCGGATGAGAAAAGAATGGCTTTTCTCAATGGGCGGAATCCAGGTTCGGAGTGAGAACAGCAGTGGCTAAAATTGTGGAAACCTTTTGGGAAAAGTTGTATTTTCTAAAACTAGCTAATAACACCACTTTTTTTGGTGGGGGAGGAGTGCCATAAAATTATATATCAATGGAAAGATAATTGAATCAAGAACGTAATGCAATCACTTTTAGGAAGGATTTGCTATTAGAATAGCGGTTACAGGATAAAGAAGAAAGTGAAACACATAGAAACAACGAGATATACAAAAAAGATCCCCATGTCAGTGAGTACATAGTGGGTAACCTTTCCCTCAACACTGTCAAACTATTCAGTAAGGCTGCACTACTATTAATCTTCTCATAGTTCCTATCACCCATCTCCTCCCACTTATGACTGTCACTGTATGACTGTAACTTTGTTGCTTGTATCCTTACGATTTATATTGATATTGTTTCCTGATTGCTTATTTATACCCTATGACTATCATTAAGTGTTGTACCTTATGATTCTTGACGAACGTATCTTTTATGTATACTGAGAGCATAAGCACCAAGACAAATTCCTTGTGTGTCCAATCACACTTCGCCAATAAAAAATTCTATTCTATTCTATTCTATTCTATTCTATTCTATTCTATTCTATTCTATTCTATTCTATTCTATTCTATTCTATTCTATTCTATTCTATTCTATTTAGCATGAATGTGGGCCTTACAACGTCTTCCCATGGAGTGAACCAAGTCTTTTAGTTCTGCAGCTGTTCTAATGTGAAACCAAGATTGAAGGATGGCTTCTATTAACTGGGTTTTATTGCTGGGTCGCTTCTGACTAACCAGTTTCTTTCGTCGGCTGCTCCATAGATTTTCCATTGGGTGAAGGTCTGGGCTATTCCCAGGCCATTCCAGCAGTGGAATAGGATTATCTTGAAACTCCCCCCCCAAAAAAGTGGTGTTTTTAGCCATCAAACCTCAAAAATACACTTTTCCCAAAAGGTTTCCACAATTTTGGCCACTACTGTAAGCAGATTCTTGACCTTCCTGCAACTGGTATTAATAATAATAAGGCCACACCTGGAATATTGCATCTAGTTTTGGTCACCACATTGCAAAAAAGATGTTGAGACTTTGGAAAAAGTGCAAAGACAGATTGCTGGAATTGGGTAGGTCTAATTTGATGAGAAGAAGGACCAGGGGAGACATGATAGCAGTGTTCCAATATCTCAGGGGCTGCCCCAAAGAAGAGGGAGTCAAGCTATTCTCCAAAGCGCCTGAGGGCAGGACAAGAAGCAACGGGTGGAAACTCATCAAGGAGGGAAGCAACTTAGAACTAAGGAGAAATTTCCTGATAGTGAGAACAATTAACCAGTGGAACAACTGGCCACCAGAAGTTGTGAATGCTCCAACACTGGAAGTTTTTAAGAAGATGTTGGATAACCATTTGTCTGAAGTGGTGTAGGGTTTCCTACCTGAGCAGGGGGTTGGACTAGAAGACCTCCAAGGTCCCTTCCAACTATGTTATTCAGTTGGGTGTCAGTTGTCCACATACTGAGTCAAGATTTCATCCACAGCCTCTTTTGAAATTATATCATGGTGTGTAAGTGTGTGTTTTTTTTACATAGGATTCCCCAAATTTCTTCCCTCTGAAAAAGGGAGAATTTCTCACCCCAAATCCAATTCTGAAAATATTTGAAAACATCGAGCGTTAATTCTTCTGACGGTGACAGATGTTGGCATCCCCGGTTGTGAAACGACATATCAAAACTTGTAGCAGGGGAAAAAAAAATAATCAAAGATGTAAAACTGCCTCTTTGGACCAACTCCACGTATCTGTTGAAGAGAGAATTTTTGGACAGGAGGAATCAGGGAGATTGATGGTCTTCAGATGCCCTCAATTGGATTCACACAGCCCTTTGATCTAAGCTTGGGTTTAACCAAGCATTTTTTTTGAACAAGACTTCATGCACAATGCATTATGTGCATTATGTTCTGTCCCCACCACACAGCAAGCTAAATCCATACAAAACTGTACCATGTCATAAACCAGGAGTCAGCAACCTTAAACACTCAAAGAGACATTTGGACCCGTTTCCCACAGAAAAAAAAACACCAGGAGTCACAAAACCCTTCCCGTGCCTGACTATTGCTTGAGCGGCCACAAAACTAGCATATGTAGTTGAATTAAATGTTCTGTTTTCTTCTGAAACTTTTCTTTTCTTGGATTTATCCATGGTTGGCCAACCGGAGGTTGAAAAGCTCAATAAATCGCGTGCCAAGCGGGTGTCGCACATTGGCAGTTGTGACACATATTTTGAGTGATAGGGAGCCGCAGAAGAGGGGTGAAAGAGCCACATGCGGCTCCAGAGCTGCAGGTTGCTGACCCCTGTCATTAACCATGGGTTGAGTTTACAAGGTACCACATTTTTGGGACTATAAAACGCACCTAAATTTAGAAGAGGAAAACAACAACCAAGAAGCCTTGGTACTACAGTGGTTTAAAGCACCCTGTTATTAACACAGCTGCCTGCAATTTACTGCTGGTTCGAATCTCTCCAAGGCTCAAGGTTGACTCAGCCTTCCATCCTTTCTAAGGTAGGTAAAATGAGGACCCGGATTGTGGGGGCAATAAGCTGACTTTGTATAAATATACAAAAGTATGAAGGCTATTGCTTAACGCACTGTAAGCCGCCCTGAGTCTCCGGAGAAGGGCGGCATATAAATAAAATAAATAAATAAAAAAAAAAAAACAACAACAAAAAAAGTTTTGGGGCTCTGTGCGCCCCATTTTCAGCCCTTTTTTCGGCCCATTTTCAAGGTTTTTTTCAGCTCATTTTCAAGGCTTTTTTCGGCCCGTTTTTTTGGATTTTTTCAGCCTGTTTTTGAGGCCTTTTTCGGCCCATTTTCAAGGACTTTTTCAGCCCATTTTTGAGGCTTTTTGGCCCATTTTTGAGGGTTTTTTTTGGCCCGTTTTTGAGGCTATTTTTTGCCCATTTTTGAGGCCTTTTTTTTGGCCCGTTTTTTCCGAAGTTCAACAGATCATCTAGAATGTGGTTTTTATAAAACATACAATGAACGGTTGCAGGAACTGGGCATGGCTGGTCTAGTGAACAGAAGGACCAGGGAAGACAGGATAGCAGTCTTCCAATATTGGAGGGGCTGCCACAGAGAGAAAGGGGGTTAAGCTATTTTCCAAAACATCTGAAGGCCAGACAAGGAAGAATGGATGGAAACTGAAGAAGGAGAGATTCAACTTAGAAATAAGGAGAAATTTTCTGACAATGAGAGCAATCGACCAATGGAACAGAAGTTGCCTTCAGACGTTGTGGGAGCTTCATCACTGGAGGCTTTCAAGAAGAGACTGAACTGCCATCTGTCAGAAATGGTGTAGGGTCTCCTGCTTGGGCAGATGGGCTGGACTAGATGATCTCCAAGGTCTCTTCCAACTCTGTTAATCTGTATCTGTATCTTGCGTTTCTATTTATGCCAGCACTCAAGTTGACTTACAACATTCAACAGAACACAGGTTAAGCTCAGAAATTAACCAAGTTAAGGAAACGAAAATTGTCCGAGGGAATTTTAAAGGCTACCTCCGGCTCCTAAATAAAACTTTAAAAAGGTACGTCTTCGAGTACATCAATAAAATTTTGAATAAAGTTCTGCAGCTCAGTCTTAATTTGAGCTCAAAGCTCATCTACCGATCGGTCCGTTTGTCCGTCCGTCTATCCAAAATTGGCCAAGGGCTCCAAGGAGTAGAGAATTAAGTTTTTGACCAAATTCAACCTTTGCATCTCCTCTGGGCACTTTGTCTGTCTCTCTCTCTCACACACACACACACAACTCGTAAACACACACTGAACAGCCGTTGATCTTTAAACAATCCCCTTGGTGGCCATAGAGACTCTGTTGAGTTTCTTGGTAACTTAAGCCTGCAGTAGAAACCAGTCAGAAATGGAAGGTACGAGAAGGTAACATCTGGACAGGTTTACCCCCACAAAAGGTTTTGGTTTTCCAACTTGGTGCCCCTTCAGTGAACAATTCTCCTGGGATCTATTTGTGTGCAACCAGATCTCCGAGCAGAACCATGGAGACACACAAGGGGGAAGCAGATTGCAAACAGAGCCCTGATTTCTTTCACATAAGGTGTGATTCTTTTATGCAAGCGCTTGCTCTCCAGAGGTGCGATGGTGATGGAGGCAGAGATGGGAATCACGTACTGTAACAACCGGTTCGCCAGGAACCGAAAATGTCAACGCGCGCCTTCCATGCATCGAAAAAACCAGCGATTATATAGGACGTCATAGCACCAGGGTGGTGTGGGTGGGCCCAGTCACTGGTCGGAACTACCAGTTCGTCGGAACCGGTCTGAACCAGCAGCAGCCCATCACTGGATGCAGGAGTTTAAATCATCCTCTTTTAACGACCTCAGAATCCCTTGCAGGGTGGAGTCTGGGCAATGGAATGGAGCTGAGTGTTTACTGGCCGGATGCCTTTCCTGTCACCAGAGCGGTGTTTTTTTCCCCCAGAAGATATATTCTCAGTGTGCCCAGAGAGAGAGAAATATCTGCCTCTACCTAGGATCGAACTCACAACCTCCTGATTGCGAGGCGAGAGCTCTGCTTCTAGGCCACTGCACCACTCATGCCAGAGCTGAAATGACGTTTTTGAAAGGGTAGGTGGGCCAAAGGGACTTTTTAAAAATGTGTCTGTTGGGATCAACGGAGCCTCCTGCGCTCACGGCAAGGCAACCACAGGAGAGATTTCGGTCTTGTGCTTCTCTAAGAGGTTCCTCAAAGAAGAGGAGGAACCAGGGACACCTCTGGCTCAATCCAGGTAGGGTTATTCCTGCACCCACGTAGGCTAGCTCAGTGGAGCCTCCATGCTGGGAGCAGTCTATCTGGGTGGGCCAAGATGACTGAACCAGAGGTGATGGGTACTCCATCACTGGAGGGTTTCAAGAAGAGACTGGACGGCCAATTGTCCAGAAGTGTTGGCGAATCTTTTCAGCACTGAGTGCCAAAACAGAAGCATGTGTGCGCGGGGGGAGGAGTGCCAGAAACCGGAAGAGCAGCCCCCCGGGTCACATGTGCACACCGGAAACCGGAAGAGCAGTTCCCCGGCGTGCATGCGCGTGCTGGGAAGCTGAGTTTCCGGTTTCTGGCGTGCACATGTGCACCAGTCATCTGGTCTTCCAGTTTCTGGCATGCATGTGTGTGCAAAGACCAATTGGCCAGCACACATGCGTGTGCCAGAAACCGGAAGCTCAGCTTCCCGGCACGCACATGCACACCAGGGAGCTGTTCTGGTTTCCGGCGCTCCCTCGCGCACAAAGACCAGCACACCAGAACCAGGAATAGTAGCAGACGACGGCTGGCAGGCCCAGAGAGATGGCTCTCTGTGCCACTTCCGGCATGCCATAGATCCGCCATCCCTGGCATAGGATCTCCTGCCTGAGCCACGGGGTGGACTATAAGACCTCCAAGGTCACTTCCAACTCGGTTATTCTGTAACTCCCTGCACCCTGCTCACTCGTGCCTCAGGGAGAAGGGAGAGGGCCCCCCAGCTTTTCCTCGCTACCAGCCGGCACCTCCATCCCACGTGCCTTCAATTAAACCAGCATCCGTTCGGTGTCGCACCGCAGAAAGGATAAACCAGGGGAGTGACTGTGCCTTCTGCAACGTATCAACAATATCGCTGACACCGATCTGTAGCCGGGACTGTCTTTTTTGAATAAACATGATGTCACTCACGTTCCATTCATCCACTTTTTGGACAGCTGCTGTCAGCACAGCCAGAGAAAAATGCCACCTTCCCAGTGACAGCTGCCAATTGCCGTTGCTTTGTGGTGGAGCCTCACTAGCAGACGGGAGGAAGGAGGGACTGGGTGGAGGGGTGGGGTGGGGGCTGTGGAGATGCTATTTAAAGGAGGCTGCTGTCGCTGGGCTGAGGCTTATGGGAACCCAGCCTCTGCCAGTTTCCAAAACATCTAGCTGGATCGGGCACTTTGGCCTGCAAAAGCACCCTTTTCCTTCAAGCAGTGGCCTTTAAACTCGGAAGACCTAAAATAGCACGTCTGAATTGGGCCCCCTCTGTTTCGATTTCAATCAGAATAGAGCTGGGAGGGACCTTAGAGGTCTTCTATACCAGTGTTGGTGAACCTATAGGCACACGTGCTGGAAGTGGCATGCAGAGCCATCTCTCTGGGCACGTTGCTTGCTGCGCTGGTCTTCGTGCATGAGGGAGCGCTGGAAACCGTTTAGAGCAACTCCCTGGCATGCATGCACGTGCCGGGAAGCCGAGCTTCCGGTTTCCGGCACACACATGTGCGCCAAGCAGCTGGTCTTTGCACGCATATGCACACCAAAAACCGTAAGACTGAATGACCAGTGCACATGTGAACGCCGGAAACCGGAAGCTCAGCTTCTCGGCGTGTGCATGTGCCAAAAAGATTCGCCAACACTGCCTTATACCATTTCAGACAAATGGCCGTCCTGCCTTTTTTGTTTCCCTTTCCCTTCTCGTTCTTAAAACTGTTTGCGTGTGAATAATTTCGCCGTTCACAGAAGATAATTTTGTCTACGAGGTTTTGTGTTTTGTTTAAGTGCCTCAGTGTCTTGTTGACATGATAGCAGTCTTCCAATATCTCAGGGGCTGCCCCAAAGAAGAGGCAGTCAAGCTATTCTCCAAAGCACCTGAAGGCAAGACAAGAAGCGATGGGTGGAAACTAATCAAGGAGAGAAGCAACTTAGAGCTAAGGAGAAATTTCCTGACAGTGAGAACAATGAATCAGTGGAACAACTTGCCTCCAGAAGTTGTGAATGCTCCAACACTGGAAGTTTTTAGGAAGAGGTTGGATAACCATTTGTCTGAAGTGGTGTAGGGTTTCCTGCCTAAGCAGGGGGTTGGACTAGAAGACCTCCAAGGACCCTTCCAACTCTGCTATTCTATTTTTCCATCTTTTCCATTTTTGGTGGTCCACAATCAAGGATTTGGAAATGCTACGATGAATCCAGCAGGCCAGATCTCACCCAAGGGTTGCTAGTCGCCGCTCGGGGACTTGAACTCGCTGCAGAAGGATTTGCAATCCAGCAGGGCCCTTCTGCTAATTGCTTTTTGCACCGATTCCCAACAGACCTGCTTCTGGCAGTTTCCCCAGGTCCTCCTCACCCTTTCCACTTTTGAGGGATGAAAGGGACCCCCCGAAAACAGAGGAGGTGAGATGTGCCAGCTTGGCCCCTTGCCAAGGAACCTTTTAAACTCCCCCGTCCATGCCAAGAGCTTTAGCAACTCTGCAGGATAGAGGAGAAATGAACTCTTTTCCTCAGAGTAGAATTGAGGCCGGCAGGCTTAGTGGCCAGAAAAGCAGCTCCCCCACGTGCACTCCCATTTTTGGCACCCAGTGCCAAAAAGATTCGCCAACACTGCGCTATACCGTTTCAGACAAATGGCCATCCCGTCTTTTTCGTTTCCCTTTCCATTCTCGTTCTTAGAGCCCAGAAACAGCCTTTTTTCTGACTTCCGGTAGGCCCAAAAGGCCCCAAAATCAGCTGGCCGGCACGCGCATGCACGCCAGAGTTGAGCTTGCGTGCCCACCGATATGGCTCCACGTGCCACCTGCGGGCACACGTGCCATAGGTTCGCCATCACGGCCCTACACCATTTCTGACAGATGGCAGTCCAGCCTCTTCTTGAAAGCCTCCAGTGATGAAGCTCCTACAACTTCTGAAGGCAACTTCTGTTCCATGGGTTGATTCTTCTCATTGTCAGAAAAATTATCCTTATTTCCAGGTTGAATCTCTCCTTGATCAGTTTCCACCCATTATTCCTTGTCTGGCCTTCGGGTGCTTTGGAAAACAGGTTGACCCCCTTCCTCCTCTTGGTGGCAGAGATGGCCAAGTTAATCGCCGTTCCCAGGGAGGGGATTTCTCTTCCTCTTGAGGCTTGTTTTTTTTTTTTAAAGTTGCACGGTGCCAAAAAAGAGAAGGTTGGGTCACTGACGCAACCCCGAGCTGTTGTTTCAACAGAGGTCCATCGGCTACAAAAGCCTCCGGGGCAGCAGGCTGGGGGAGGTAGCAGCGTTTTATTCCTGGAGCTGAGGGTCTCCCGGGAGGAGAAACGAGACAATCAGAATCAGGAAAGAGGATCACGTCAGAAAGGAAAGCAGGTGGCTTTCAAAAATGAGGCAAGAGATGATTAGCGAAGGCAGCCCCAGGAGGACCTGAAACGAAGCGAGCTAGAATCAGCGCTGGGTACAATTTCACTCACTTGAATCTCAGTCCAGCTTGCTTCCTGTTGGTGTTTCCCTCAGACCAGGGGTAAACACTCAAAAGAGCCATTTGGACCCGTTTCCCACAGAAAAGAAAACACCGGGAGCCACAAAAACCTTCCCGTGCCTGACTATTCTTGAGCGGCCACAAAACTAGCATCTGTAGTTGAATTAAACGTTCTGTTTTCTTCTGAAACTTTTCTTTTCTTGGATTTATCCATGGTTGGCCTACCGAGAGTCGAAAAGCTCAATAAATTTTGTGCCGGGGGGTGTCACACATTGGCGGTTGTGATGCATATTTTGAGCAACAGGGAGCCGCAGCAGAGGGGTGAAAGAGCCACATGCAGCTCCAGAGCCGCAGGTTGCTGACCTCTGCCTCAGACCCAAAAGCTTTGGTGGACCAAACTCCCAAAGGCTCTTTTTCCAAAACGCAACTGGACTTTCGTAGTTTTTTTTTTTCCCTTGTCAATGTACAAGAAGCTTCTCATCCAAGAAGTTTCAGAAGCTTCTTGGAGGAGAAGCAAAATGTTTTCCCCAAGAAAGTCCAGTGGCCTTTTAGAAAAAGTACCTTTGGGGCAACCATAACCTAGATCTGTGATGGCGAACTTATGACACGCGTGGCCTGCCGTGCCAACTGTCACCCCAGCCCAGCTCCACCACCTTTGCGCGCACGCCTCCCACTGGCCAGCTGCTCTACGGGTCTGTGCTGCTCATCACTGGCTCATCGGCGCCATCACTGACTATTGGGGGCGAAGTCGTTGGCCCCCACGGATGGGGTTCGCAACTTGGGCGTCCTCCTGGACTTATGGCTGTCTTTAGAAGAGCATATGACGGCCGTGGCCGGGAGGACTTTTTATCAGGTTCGCCTGATTCGCCAATTGCGTCCCTTTCTGGATCGGGACTCGTTACGCACGGTCACTCACGCCTTTGTCACCTCCCGCCTGGACTACTGCAATGCTCTCTACATGGGGCTCCCCTTGAGGAGCACCCGGAGGCTCCAACTGGTCCAGAATGCGGCCGCGCGGGTGGTGATGGGAGCGATGTGGCGCTCCCATGTGACTCCCCTCCTGCGCGAGCTGCACTGGCTCCCAGTGGTCTTCCGGGTGCGCTTCAAGGTTTTGGTTACCACCTTTAGAGCGCTCCATGACTCAGGACCAGGGTACTTACGAGACCGCCTGCTGCCACCAGTAGCCTCTCACCGACCAGTTCGCTCCCATAGAGAGGGCCTCCTCAGGGTGCCGTCGGCCAAACAATGTCGACTGGCGGCCCCCAGGGGGAGAGCCTTCTCTGTGGGGGCACCTGCCATCTGGAACGAGCTCCCCCCGGAGATACGGAGGATCCAAGACTTACGCACTTTCCGCCGTGCCCTAAAAACATTGTTATTCCAACAGGCTGGTCTGGCCTAACTCTCCCTTTTAAATTGGGTTTTAAATGTTTTACATAAATTTGTTTTTGAGCCCAAATTATTTAATCTATTTTGAATAGCTTTTAACTTTTGTATGTTATTTGTATTTTTATCTTGGCTGTTCACCGCCCTGAGTCCCCTGGGAATTTATTTATTTATTTATTTATTTATTTATTTATTTATTTATTTATTTATTTATTTATTAAATTTATATACCGCCCTATTCCTGAGGGACTCAGGGCGGTGAACAGCAAACAATAAAAATACATGTAATACAAACGTTAAAAAACCAATTAAAATATACTAAACACTATATAAATATGATAATAAATAAATAAATAAAATGTGCAGGGGCGGGACACATGCGGGGGACGCGTGTGCGCATGCACGGGGGGGTCAGATGCACGGTGGGGGCTCGCATTGCATTTGGGGGGGTTCGTGTGTGCGCCTCCTGTGCCCCATTTTGGCCCTGGAAAGCCTCCTTCACCAACCTGGAAGCCAAAACGGAGCAGAGGGGAGCCGGGGGCACATATGTGGGAGATGCATGTTCATTCGCGGGGACTCTTGCGCATGTGTGGGGGAGGGATGCATGCATGGGGGGGCTTGCATTGCGTTTTGGGGGTCCAGGCATGTGCATTTTGGGCACTTGGCACCAAAGAGGTTCACCATCACTGACCTAGATGATTGAGCATCTCTGAAGAGGGGTGGACCAAACGCTATTAAAATCTCCCAGTAATTTGCCCAGCGAGAATATAGACCAGGGATGTCAAACTCAGATCTGGCTGGCGGGGTTCTTAGATCTGGCCCATGAAGTCACTCTGGAAACAGCAAACGACTGGCCCGCCAGTGAAAACGGAGCTCGGGAGGGCCACGCATGTGTCCCGGAGGTCATCGTGGCCAAAAACAGGGCCCGGATTAAGGGGGGGGTCACGCGCGGTCTCCCTGGGCTCTGTTTTCGCTGGCAGAGGGCAAGCAAAACCAACTCAAAGCAAAACAAAAGGAGAAATGTTTCCAAAGGAGAAAGAGGAAAGACAAAGAAAAAGATGGGAAGATGGGAAGAAGAAAGGAGAATGAACAGGGGAAGAAAAAGAAGAGAAGGAAGGAAAGAAAGAAAAAAGAAAAAGGGAGAGAGAAAAAGAAGATAGGAAGGAAGGGGGAGGGAGGGGGGGGGGGAGGGAGGGAGGGAGGAAGGGAGGAAGAAAGGAAGGAAGGAAGGAAGGGAGGAAGGAAGGAAGGAAGGAAGGAAGTTCGAATTTCACCAGACTCAAGGTTGACTCAGCCTTCCATCCTTCCGAGGTAGGTAAAATGAGGACCCGGTTTGTGGGGGCAATAAGCTGACTTTGTATAAAAAAAGAACACCGCTTAGGAAGGGGGGCCGAAAGCCCTACTAAGCAGGTATATACAAAAGGATGAAGGCTATTGCTTAATGCATTGTAAGCCGCCCTGAGTCTCCGGAGAAGGGCGGCATATAAATCGAACCAATAAATAAATAAATAAATAAATAAGGAAGGAAGGAAGGAAGGAAGGAAGGAAGGAAGGAAGGAAGGAAGGAAGGAAGGACAGAAGGAGATTATAATGAGAGTGAGGGAAGGTCTGAGGAAGTCCTGCCTTAGCACTTGGCTACCACAGGTGCCCCCGACATGAGCGACGTTGAGCTGGCCACGCCCATGCCCACCCCGGCCACGCCCCCACCTCCCCCCAAAACAACCCTGATGCGGCCCTCAATGAAATCGAGTTTGACACCCCTGACCCGGAAGATTTCTCACCCTTAAAATAGCCTTTGCACGTCAAAATCGGATCCGCTTACATTGGCCAAATCTTCAGTTTGGGGTCAGTTTTTTTTTTTGTAACCTTCTTCGCCCGATCTTCTCTTGAGGAGAGACCTGCTCAGTGTCCCAAAGGTCCTTTCTTTGTTGACTTTTTTTTCTTGAAGACGTTTCGCTTCTCATCCAAGAAGCTTCTTCAGGTTCTGAGTGAAGAAGCTTCTTGGATGAGAACTGAAGAAGCTTCTAAGAATGAGAAGTGAAACGTCTTCAAGAGAAAAAGAACCAAAAGAAAGTTCCAGTTTGGGACAATCATGACCTGGACGACAGAGAATATTCCATAGAAACTTACTGATCAAGGATATTTTTAGGGCCAAAACTAAACCAAAACATATCCCTGTAGTAAAATCGCTATTCGATCTACTCAGCATGGTAGAGATTCTGGGTCAGAAGAAGTAGAATGAAGCTGGAAATATCAGGAACTAGGTAGGAGAAAAACCTGGAGAGATCTCTTTGGGGGGAAACTAGAAATATTCCTGCCCCTTTTTTCCCCACCAGCAGAGACGTCCAAAGACGTCCTGGGTGGCCCAAATGACCTTCTCATCTTTGACATCGTCTGTGGAATTACAGTAAAAGCATTAAAGGATTGAGGAGGGAGGGAGGGAGGGAGGTTTGGCTTTGGGTGTTTGCCTAGTGCCTGATGGGAGTTGTAGTCCAGTGATACGGAGGGCATTCGGGTGTTGGAAAAAGGGTTAACATTTCATCAGAATTAATCTCTCTTTGGGAAATGGAAAAGGAGGAACGTCCTAGCTTGTTCTCAGTCTTGTGATGGAGAGAGGTCCAAGAAAGGTTCTTGAGGGTCTCTCCATTTTTTTCTCCTTCCCCCCGTTCCACCATTCCTTCGTCTTCTCCGTCTCCTCCTCCTTCTCCTCCTTCTTTTCCTCCTCTGCCTCCCTTTCCATTCCTTCCTTTTCTCCTTCTCCTCCTCCCTTTCCACCGTTCCTTCCTCTCTGCCTCCTCCTTTCCAACATTCCTTCCTCTTCTCCTTCTCTTCTTCCTCCCTTTCCAGCCTGCCTTCCTTCCTCTCCTCCTCCTCTCCTATCCACCATTCCTTCCTTTTCTCCTTCTCCCCCTCCTCCTTTTTCCTTTCTACCATTCCTTTTCTCCTTCTCCTCCTCCCTTTCCACCATTCCTTCCTCTCTGCCTCCTCCTTTCCAACATTCCTTCCTTCTTTTCCTCCTTCTCCTTTTCCACCATTCCTTCCACATCCCCTTCTCCTTCTCCTCCTTCCCTCCACCTTTCTCTTCTTCCTCCTCCTCCTCCTTTTCCACCATTCCTTCCTCTTCCCCTTCTCCTCCTCCTCCTCTTCTTCCTTCTCCCTTATCACCATTCCTTCCTCTCCTTCTCCTCCTCCCCCTTTCCACCGTTCCTTCCTTTTCTCCTTCTCCTCCTCTTCTTCCTCCTCCCTTTCCACCGTTCCTTCCTCTCCTCCTCCTCCTCCCCCTTTCCAGGATTCCTTCCTCTTCTCCGTCTCCTCCTTTTTCCACCATTTCTTCCTCATCTCCTTTTCCTTCTCCTCCTCCTTCCCTCCACTTCTTTCTTTTTTTCCTCTTCCTCCTCCTTTTCCTTCTCCTCCCTTTCCACCGTTCCTTCCTCTCCTCCTCCTCCTCCCCCTTTCCACCATTCCTTCCTTTTCTCCTTCTCCTCCTCTTCTTCCTCCTCCCTTATCACCGTTCCTTCCTCTCCTCCTCCTCCTCCCCCTTTCCAGGATTCCTTCCTCTTCTCCGTCTCCTCCTTTTTCCACCATTTCTTCCTCATCTCCTTTTCCTTCTCCTCCTCCTTCCCTCCACTTCTTCCTTTTTTTCCTCCTCCTCCTCCTCTTCCTTCTCCTCCCTTTCCACCGTTCCTTCCTCTCCTCCTCCTCCTCCCCCTTTCCACCATTCCTTCCTCTTCTCCTTCTCTTTCCCTCCACCTCCACCTCTTCTCCCTCTTCCTCCTCCTCCTCCTCCTCGCCCAAATCCGGATTCTCTCATCTCTCATTGCAAGGGCAACTGATGTGGAGGTAGTTTCCGTTAAGTGGCTTTATTACTGGTTAGATTTTTTTTTTTTCCCCTTTCCTTTTTTACAAATTTTGATAGCGGAACAAACGTGTCACTTCTCTTTTGAGTTTTCAATTCTAAGATATCAGAACGACCAGTTGAAAAGTTTAGGACTTAATTTAAAGTAGCAAAACTCGTATTAACATTTTCACTTCTCTCCCCCCCCCACCGCCCCCTCCCGCCCCTCCCCCATACCCTCTTTTTTTTTTTTTTTTTGTGTAGTTTGCAAAGTGGTCTTGGACGTTGTCATAAATATACAGAGAGAGAGAGAGAGAAATCAAAAGCCGGGGGGGGGTAGGAGAAAAGGAATGGGACAGTAAATAAGGCACGTGGCAGTCTCTGAAAAAATTACACAAGCTTCAGCCAACTTAAATTAATTGCCATTTCCCTGGCCCAGTCCATAATAAAACTGTACATTGACACAAATGTTGTGTGGGCAGTTGTCATTCCAAGCTACACTCCTCCAATCCACGGCAGCTTTCAGACACCGGCCAGATTTGATCGGTCCCAAGTTTTATTTCTTTCTTTGTTTTTCTTTAAAAAAAAAATCCATTTGGAATTTGACTAAGAATAATTTCCTTCCTTCAAATGGAAACCACCATTGGTGAGGAATTGAGTTGGTCATCAGAAAAGGTTGGTCAGCGTCGTCTGTGAAGGGCTGCGGGATTCGTGGACGTCCAAACTGCCGGACACGGAATTCAAGACCGAGGTCACGGAAGGCATGTTAGGGTTCGTCAGGTCTGTGAGGGTGGTGGGAGTCCTGGAGGGGCTCAGGGAGGTGTTGGAGATCTCCGAAGCTGGTCCCGACGGAGTGCCCGCCTGGAGGGCCGGATCGGACGCCTTGTCCACTCCCGTGTTCTCCTGGCGTAAGAGGTTCCGTCGGAATTTGGCTCGGGCGTTCTGGAACCAGACCTAGAACCGTTCCATGGGAAGGGAGGAAGGAGGGAGGGAGAGAGAAGCAGGGAAGGAAGGAGGGAAGGTGAGAAGGAGGGAAAGAAGGAAAGAAGGAAGCAAGCAAGCAAGGAAGGAAGGAGGGAGAAGCGGGAAGGAAGGAGGAAAGGTGAGAAGGAGAGAAAAAAGCAAGGAAAGAAGGAAAGAAGGAAGGAAAGAGGGAGAAGCAGGGAAGGAAGGAGGGAAGGTGAGAAGGAGGGAAAGAAGGAAGGAAAGAAGGAGATGGGAAGGAGAAGGTGGGAAGGAGAGAAGGAGGGAAGGAGAGAAGGAGGGAAGGAGAGAAGGAGGGAAGGAAGGAGATGGGAAGGAGAGGGAAGGAAGCAAATGGGAATGAGAAGGTGGGAAGGGGAGAAGGAGAGAAGGAGGGAAGGAAGGAGATGGGAATAAGAGGGAAGGAGGAAGGAAGGAAGGAAGGAAGGAAGGAAGGAAGGAAGGAAGGAAGAAAGGAAGGAGATGGGAATGAGAAGATGGGAAAGAAGGAGATGGGAAGGAGAAGGTGGGAAAGAAGGAAGGAAGGAGATGGGAATGAGAAGGTGGGAAGGGGAGAAGGAGAGAAGGAGGAAAGGAAGGAGATGGGAATAAGAGGGAAGGAAGGAAGGAAGGAAGGAAGGAAGGAAGGAAGGAAGGAAGGAAGGAAGGAAGGAAGGAGATGGGAATGAGAAGATGGGAAAGAAGGAAGGAAGAAAGGAAGGAGATGGGAATGAGAAGGTGGGAAACAAGGAAGGAAGGAGATGGGAATAAGAAGGAAGGAAGGAAGGAAGGAAGGAAGGAAGGAAGGAAGGAAGGAAGGAAGGAAGGAAGGAAAGAGATGGTAAGGAGAAGGAGGGAAGGAGAGAAGAAGGGAAGGAAGGAAGGAGATGGGAATGTGAAGGAAGGGAGGAAAGGAGGAAAGAACAAATGAATAAACACAATTTTACCCGTGCACTCTGGAGTAAGTGGGATCTCAATTAGGGCTTATTTTGGGAGTAGGGCTTATATTGGGCACACGTGTAAAAATCAAGCTAGGACTTACTTTCTGAGTAGGTGGTATTTTTGGGGAAACAGGGTATTTTGGGGGGATGGGGTGGGGTATGTGTGAGATAAGCAAAGGGAAATAGCCACCGGATGTCACCCAGGCAAAAATGTTTCCTCTCCTTCTTGTTGCGCTTGTTTGTCGATATTTAAATATTAATATTTATTTTTATGACTGCCTTTAGATCAGGCGTCAGATCGTTTCGGAAGAGCTGCCAGCCTTACATGCGAAGATAAATTATTAATACTTTTAAAATAATAACACGGGGTTGGGGGGAGAGAGAAAGAATCATATTAAACATCTGGAGCAGCTCAGAGGAATGCGAGGCGATGGATCCAATTAAATGTGATTATTAATAATAGAAACTCTCGGAGCTGCATCCTCAGCGCTTCTCCATAAGGCATTCACCTGCTCCAAAATAAGGATATTTTTAAATAAATACAGGTAGTCCTTAACTTACGACCACAACTGGACCTAAAATTTCCGTTGCTAAGCGAGACACTTGTTAAGGGAGTTTGCTTTGTTTTACGACCCTGCTTGCCACAATTGTTAAGGGAATCACCACAGTTGTTAAATTAGTAACATTTATTTATTTATTTATTGGTTCGATTTATATGCCGCCCTTCTCCGGAGACTCAGGGAGGCTTACAATGCGTTAAGCAAACATGGTCGTTAAGTGGATCCTGCTCCCCCCCCATCGGCATTGCTTGTCAGAAGGTCACAAAAGGAGGATCATGTGACCCCGGGATGCTGCAAACCGTCATAAATACGAGTCAGTTGCCAAGCATCTGAATTTTGATCCCACGAACTATGGGTTGTAAGTGTGAAAAACTTACATTAATGACCATTTTTTCCCATGCCATTGCAATTTCAAACGGTCGCTAAATGAAACATTGTAAGTCAAGGACTGCCTGTATGTGATTCAGGCAGGAAGGAATTGAAACAGAAGAAGAAGAAGAAAATTTTTTTTTCTGCTTTAACTTGTGATGTCTACGTGGAAATTACAACAGGTTTTTCAATTTTCCAGGCCATCTGCCAAGGTAGAATAAAACCATTTTAGGGTTGAATGAATTCTTGGCTTCAGAAAATGCCCCCCCTTTTTTTTCCCAGCAGGATGACACGGTAGGTCGGCCGAGAATTTTATTAAGGCAGGGGAAAAAAAAGTGATTTTCATACTTTTATTTTTTCAACGTCAGAAAAAGGGGCTATCATACGTTCTTTCTGGATTTTCTTCGCAGTAGAAAAGTGAATTCGGAAGTGAATTACAGTAGTGGCCAAAATTGTGGAAACCTTTTGGGAAAAGTGTATTTTCTGAAACTAGCTAATAACACCAATTTTTTTTTTTTTTTTTTTGGAGTAGTACAGTGGTGGGTTTCAAAATTTTTTACTACCAGCTCTGTGGATGTGGCTTGGTGGGTGTGGCAGGGGAAGGATACTGTAAAATCCCCATTCCCACCCCACTCCAGGGGAAGGATACTGCAAAATCTCCATTCCCACCCCACTCCAGGGGAAGGATACTGCAAAATCTCCATTCCCACCCCACTCCAGGGGAAGGATACTGCAAAGTCTCCATTCCCTCCCCACTCCAGGGAAGGATACTGCAAAATCTCCATTCCCTCCCCACTCCAGGGGAAGGATACTGCAAAGTCTCCATTCCCTCCCCACTCCAGGGAAGGATACTGCAAAATCTCCATTCCCACCCCAATCCAGGGGAAGGATACTGCAAAATCCCCATTTCCTCCCGATCAGCTGGGACTCGGGAGGCAGACAGTAGATGGGGGTGGGGCCAGTCAGAATTTTTACTACCGGTTCTCCGAACTACTCAAAATTTCTGCTATTGGTTCTCCAGAACTGGTCAGAACCTGCTGAAACCCACCTCTGGAGTAGTACCATCAAATTATATATCAATGGAAAGATCATTTAATCAAGAATGTAATGCATTAACTTTCAGGAAGGATTTGCTATTAGAATAGCAGTTACAGTACAAAGAAGAAAAGGGAAACACGTAGAAAAAACGAGATATACAAAAATTATCCCCATGTCAGTTAATACGTAGTTGGGTAACCTTTAGCATGAATGATGGCCTTACAACGTCTTCCCATGGAGTGAACCGAGTCTTTTAGTTCTGCAGCTGTTACACTGTGAAACCCAGATTGAATGATTTAATTTTAAATGTTTTAATTGGTTTGTATTTTTAATTTTGGGCCAAATTTATATATATTTTAATTGTTTTTAATATTTGTATTTCATGTTTTTTAATTCTGGCTGTACACCGCCCTGAGTCCTCAGGGAGAAGGGCGGTATATAAATTTAAAATAAAAATAAAAATAAAAAAATAAATGATGGCTTCTATTAACTGGGTTTTACTGCTGGGTCGCTTCTGACTAACCAGTTTCTTTAGTCGGCTCCATAGATTTTTACTTGGGTGAAGGTCTGGGCTATTCCCAGGCCATTCCAGCAGCGGAATAGGATTATCTTGAAACTCCCAAAAAAAAAGTGGTGTTATTAGCCATCAAACCTCAAAAATACACTTTTCCCAAAAGGTTTCCCCAATTTTGGCCACGACTGTACAAGGAAGCAGAGAATCAGTCCCATAAAACAATCTTCTTTTGAGTTGCATAATCTTTCCAGCAACAAGTGCAATGCAAACTTTTCATTTCTTTGGGTGGGGAAGAAGCAGAATCGTGCATTCGTTTCTTAAAGGAACAACAACCCTCTCTCTTTTTTTTTGCAAGAGGGAAATCTCATGCACGACTACATTATTCCTCAGGGAGAAACTGAGGCAGGGAAACAAAGCAGTTAACGGGGGAAGGCGTTAAAGGCAGAAGTCTGCATTTTGCAAACGGGCTTGGCATGGTTAGATCGTATTTCTTCCAGGTGCCCTTTTGCAAAGTGAGGTGCCAGATCTGGAATGATGAAATAAAAATTAGGAAACTGTAACCCATAAAACTAAGATCATGGCATCCGGCCCTCTCAATTCCTGGCAAATAGATGGGGAAGAAATGGAGGTAGTGACAGATTTTATCTTCCTGGGCTCCAAGGTCACCGCAGATGGGGACTGCAGCCAAGAAATGAAAAGACGCTTGCTCCTGGGGAGAAAAGCCATGGCAAAGTTAGACAGCTTACTAAAAAGCAGAGACATCACCCTGCCAACACAAGGGCGTATAGTCCAGGCGATGGTTTTCCCAGTTACAATGATGGCTGTGAAAGTTGGACTAGAGGTGAAATCCAGCAGATTCGGACAGGTTCTGGAGAACCGGTAGCAGAAATTTTGAACAGTGAGAGAGAACGGTGAAGACCTGACTTTTCCGGCAGGCCTCAGGACGTTGATCTCGCTCTTGTGATCTGGCGAGATCCGGCCATGAATGGCGTGAATGAGTTTTTAATGTTTAAATGTTTTTTATAATGATTTTTTAAAATGTGAGCCGCCCTGAGTCTTCGGAGAGGGGCGGCATATAAATTGAATTAATTAAATTAAATTAAATTAAACCGGCAAATACCACCTTTGGGTGGCTCCCGAGTGGGGTGGGAATGGAGATTTTGCAATATCTTTCCCCTGCCACGCCCACCAAAACATGCCCACGGAACCGGTAGTAAAAAAAATTGGATTTCACCACTGAGTTGGATCCTAAGGAAGGTTGAGCGCCAAAGAATTGAGACCTTTGAACTCTGGTGCTGGAGAAGACTCCTGCGAGTCCCTTGGACTGCAAGGCGATCCAACCGGTCAGTCCTAGAGGAGATCAACCCTGAGTGCTGTTTAGAAGGCCAGATCCTGAAGAGGAAACTCAAATGCTTTGGCCACCTAATGAGAAGGAAGGACTCCCTGGAGAAGAGCCTGATGCTGATGGAGGGCAAAAGAAGAAGGGGACGGCGGAGAACGAGTCGGCTGGATGGAGTCACTGAAGCAGTCGGCGTGAGCTTAAACGGACTCCAGAGGATGGTAGAGGACAGGAAGGCCTGGAGAAACGTTGTCCATGGGGTCGCGATGGGATGGACACAACATCACAACTAACAACAACAACTCATAAAAAGCTTGTCTGTATATCCACTGTTGCACGCAAACGTTCCCTGCCAAACACACAGTGAAAAAAAAAATTGCAGCCCATTATAGCCACTGGACTTCCTGATAGCCTCGTCCAGATGCTATTGGCCTCCCGGAAGTCCAGCCACAGAAGCCCTTAAAAATATTCCAACATTGAAATAATAATATCCTAAATATAATATTTCAGGCCGACCAGATCCCCAACCTCCAGCTGGTGCTGCTATTTGTTCAACCTCAGCCTGGCGGACAAACATTTAGCGATGGCGGCTCTTCCGCCATAGATATGTTGAGCTGATGTCTATCAGAGACCCGAGAACGTGGAAGCAGGAGAGGAGAACTGGGACGGCAACTCACAAGGCATCTCCTCCTGAACAACAAAGAGGGATAGTCAATAGAAATATGGAGTCTGGCGTGGACACCTTTCCCGTTTTGCTTAGAAGCACACATACCATACTTCCAACACTGGAGGAGATCGGTAGCCATGACAGCAGCCCCTTCTTGCAGTTGTCCCTCCCTCTCTCTCTCTCTTCTCTCTCTCTCTATGTATCTATCTATCTATCCATCTCTATCTATCTCTATCTATCTGCTCTCTCTCTCTCTCTCTCTCTCTCTCTCTCTCTCTGTCTGTCTATTTATCTCTCTATCAATCTCTATCTATCTCTATCTCTCTATCTCTATCTATCTCTATCTTTATCTATCTTTCTCTATGTCTATTTCTCTCTCTCTCTCTCTCTCTATGTCTATTTATCTCTCTATCTCTCTCTCTCTATCTATCTCTATCTGCTCTCTCCCTCTCTCCCTCTCTCTCTATGTCTATTTATTTCTCTATCAATCTCTATCTCTATCTATCTCTATCTCTATCTATCTTTCTCTGTCTATTTATCTCTCTCTCTCTCTCTCTCTCTATCTATTATTTATCTCTCTATCTATCTCTATCTATCTATCTACTCTCTCCCTCTCTCTCTCTCTCTATGTCTATTTATCTCTCTCAACCTCTATCTATCTCTTTCTATCTCTATCTCTATCTATCTCTATCTATCTTTCTCTATGTCTATTTATCTCTCTCTCTCTCTATCTATCTATCTATCTATCTGCTCTCTCTCTCTCTATCTATCTAATCTCTCTCTCTCTATTTATCTATCATCTATTTATCTATCTGCTATCTCTCTCTCTCTCATCTATTTTTCCCCCATCTTACTGTATGGTAACTCTGGGTGGCTTAGAGTTATGTATCAGCTAAAACATCAAAAGTTAAAAACCAACGACGTGGGGAGGGCGGGGGTAGGGAGGAAGATGGGGTCTGTTATTACTTCACCCCCTCCATTGCGTTGATCCCCCACTGGGGTCCCAAGCTGACTGGCAGAACCAGGTCTTTAGGCCCAGACGAAAGGATAGGAGGGTTGGAGCCAACCTCACTGGTGAGATGTTCCCTTGGACAGAAGGAGCCACAGCAGAGAAGGCCCTCTTCCTGGACCCTGCCGGCTGGAAAAATCAGGCTGACGGGACCCTCATTGTGCCTCCTCTGCTGGCGCCAATGGGATCGGCCAATCCCAGTGGGGTGAGATGGTCCCTCAAGTAGCTTGGAGGGAGGAAGGGTTTTAAAGGGGATCCCCAACCTCTTGAATTGAACCTGGAAGCAGACTGGTAACCGATGCAGCTCGCAGAGCAGTGGTGTTACAGGGGCCCCCAAAACTACCCCCACTGCCACACTCTGGGCCAGAGTGCTCTTCAAGGGCTGCCCCATGTAGAGTGCATTGCAGTAGTCCAGTTGTGAGTTGACTAGGGACTGACCGAAGGAGGGCGGGGAAAGCTGGTCCAAGAAATATTGCTTTCTAAAGCCACCTGATCGATGACCAGGGCCACTTCCTTAGTAATGTACCTTACAGAGAAAGCCAAGATCTCCCGCAATCCAGGTTCTTGAAAGATCCCAGATTCCAGTATTTCAAAAGAGGAAATTTTGGTGTCAACTTGCAAAGCTTTCAAGTTGCCATGAGCAGGAGGGAGGGAGAACTGAAGTGAATTCCATACATTCTTCCTGACCGCAATCAGAAGGAGGGTGTTAGGTTTCACAGCCAGCCAAAGTGGTTAATTGGAGAATGTGATTTATGACATGGCCAGAGAGGAGGGGAGAGACAGGGTCATAGGGGAACGTAAATCTATGTAGGATTAGTCCTAACTGCATCCCAGTATTGCCGGAATGGTGCTCCTAATAAATGACTATATTTCCTTTGAGGTTTGGATCATGGCTCATGAATTAATTAGGGCATCTTTTGGAAACTTGACATTTTGGCACTTTGAGATATAATCCTGGGACTGATTACATTTTGTTAATAATTGGCCTTATTCGTGTTTTTAGATATTCAGGATATTAGAATTATGATGGAATTGAGTAATTCTTAAAAATAGTAAAATATTAAAGATACAGCAGAGGACAACAAACATATTGTATAAAGAAATGTTATTGATGTTTCAACGAATCTCTGGAAAAAGTGATAAAGAACCATAAAGAGAGAACGGTATTGTGGTAGTTGGAAGATTAGGATTATGTGTATTTAATGGTATTATTACTGTTAGCATTTTGTACAAAGGATATTGACCCAGTCAATACGCTGTCCACAAAATATGTATGATGTTAAAGGAAAACTACAAATAAAACGGAGATAGATAGATAGATAGATAGATAGATAGATAGATAGATGATAAAGAGAGAGAGAGACAGACAGACAGACAGACAGACAGGTAGATAGATAAAAGATAGATAGATAGATAGATAGATAGATAGATAGATAGATAGATAGATAGATGATAAAGAGAGAGAGAGAGAGAGAGAGACAGACAGACAGACAGGTAGATAGATAAATGATAGATAGATAGATAGATAGATAGATAGATAGATAGATAGATAAAAGATAGATAGATAGATAGATGATAGATAGATAGATAGATAGATAGATAGATAGATGATAGATAGATAGATAGATAGATAGATAGATAGATAGATAGATGATAGAGAGAGAGAGATAGACAGACAGACAGGTAGATAGATAAAAGATAGATAGATAGATAGATAGATAGATAGATAGATAGATAGATAGATAGATGTTATATATATAGAGAGAGGGGGGGGGAGGGTTGTAGGTAGGTAGGTAGGTAGGTAGGTAGGTAGGTAGATAGATAGATAGATAGATAGATAGATAGATAGATAGATAGATAGATGAAAGAGAGAGACAGACAGACAGACACAGGTAGATAGATAAATGATAGAGAGAGAGAGAGAGACAGAGAGAGAGATAAAAAGAGGAAGCTGTGGACTCTGCCACAGAAGGTCCCTACACACACACACCCCGAGTGAAGTTCTAAGACACAAACTTTCCCTGGTTGAGATACGATGGGAACCCAGCCTACAACAACCCATTTGTGTAGAATCAAAGATGATTCATCAAACCGTAGTTTATTTCAAGGGTGGGATGACCTTCCTTTGAAGAAGATCTCAGAATAATCAGAGAAGAACAGAGTTGGAAGGGACCTTGGAGGTCTTCTAGTCCAACCCCCTGCTCAGGCAGGAAAACCCCATTGGGCTTCTCGATCTCAAGTGGGTTGCATTGCCCATAAAAAGCTCTGGAGGTTTATGGCTTAGTCTGCGAGCAGATTAATTTAGGCACACCCAGATTCATTTGTACAATGCCAAGAAGAAATTAAGTGTTAAACGTCCAAATTGTGTCGGATTTCTTTAACCATGTGTAGGTTAAAGCTGGGCAAAAGACTCCCACGAGTCCCTTGGACTGCAAGGCCATCCAACCGGTCAGTCCTAGAGGAGATCAACCCTGACTGCTCTTCAGAAGGCCAGATCCTGAAGAGGAAACTCAAATCCTTTGGCCACCTAATGAGAAGGAAGGACTCCCTGGAGAAGAGCCTAATGCTGGGAACGATGGAGGGAAAAAGAAGAAGAAGGGGACGGCAGAGAAGGAGGTGGCTGGATGGAGTCACCGAAGCCGTCGGCGTGAGCTTAAATGGACTCCGGAGAATGATAGAGGACAGGAAGGCCTGGAGGAACGTTGTCCATGGGGTCACGATGGGTTGGACACGACTTCGCAACCAACAACAACAACAAAGGTTAAAGCTGGTGGAAAATTCAGAATGGATTTGGAAATCTTTGTCTTTGAGGGACTTCTTAGCCAAGGTGGAAAAACTATTTGTCTCCAAAATTATCACTTGGAGAAGCCATGGGGTAACATCCCAACTTCTCCGCCACCGTTAAGGTTTTGAGGTTCTCATCTTTCCGGGATTCACCATCGTTGGTCAGATGATGATCATCAAAACGTTTCAGAATTCAACAGACTACAGTAGAACCTCTGGTCACGAATGCTTCTGACCACAACCAAACCAGGTTCTGACCAAAAAATTCACATTTTTTCCCCCCACAGCCGATTTCCCTTTCCACACCATTTTGTTTTGTTTTGTAAGAGCCAAATTTCCAAAATTAGGTTCGGGTCACGACCAGTGGTGGGTTGCTATGGGTTCGCACTGGATCAGGCGAACTCGTAGCGGTGGTGGTAGGAGGCTCCGCCCACCTTCCCGCAAGCATGCGCACACCCCGAGCAAACTGGTAGCGATGGGATTTGGAACCCGCCCCTGGTCACAACCAAATCGGTTTGTGACTGAAGTTAATCATAATCATAGTCATAAGTTTATTTGTCAAGCATATATCAGATAACAGGTAAAACATAATTTGAATAGATGAAAAGAGTAAGTAAAAAGGAATATTAGGACAGGGACGGTAGGCACGCCGGTGCGCTTATGCATGCCCCCTTACAGACCTCTTAGGAATGGGGTGAAGGTTAGTGGTGGGATTCAGCCAGTTCGCACCTATTCGGGAGAACCGGTTGTTAACTTTCTAAGCAGTTCAGAGAACCAGTTGTTGGAAGAAATCTTATTTTGGTTTTTTCCATTTTACAGAGCTAATCCTGTAAGGAAGGCAGGAAGGAAACATTCTGCTGGTGTTTCTAGCCTAATCTTTATTGCCCTGCTTACAGAAACTGCCTCTCTGGTTTAACCCTTATTACATTGTAACAGTAAGGTGAAGTGCCCATCGACGTCAGTGACATTGAATTGGCACATGGTCACATGACCACCGAGCCATGCCTACTCAGGTGGTCATTAGGGCAGACAACCAGTTGTTAAATTATTTGAATCCCACCACTGGGTGAGGTCAACAGTAGACTGTTTAAGGTTAAAGTTTTGGGGGTTTGGGGAAGAAACCACAGAGTCAGGTAGTGCATTCCAGGCATTGACAACTCTGTGGCTGAAGTTGTATTTTCTGCAATCGAGTTTGGAACGGTTTACCTTGAGTTTGTATCTATTGTTTGCTCGTGTATTGAAGTAGTCATTGACAGGTAGGACGTTGTGGCAGATAATTTTATGTACTATGCTTAGGTCAGACTGAAGTCGGCGTAGTTCTAAGTTGTCTAAGCCCAAAATTTGGAATCTGGTGGCATAAGAGATTTTTATTGCGGTTGGAGCAGGGGTCTGCAACGTTAAATACTCAAAGAGCCATTTGGACCGGTTTCCCACAGAAAAGAAAACACCGGGAACCACAAAAGTTCCGGACTTCGCAGTATGTCTGTTTCTTTTTTTACACACACACACACACACACACACACACACACACACACACACACACATGTAAAAAAAGAAACAGACATACTGCGAACTCCAGAACTTAAGATTTTAACATTTTAAAAGAATTAATTCTTTTAAAATTTTAAAATCTTAAGTTCCGGACTTCGCAGTATGTCTGTTTCTTTTTTTACTAATATACCTGGAACTCGTATTTTTAGAATAGTTATATATATATATGCGTGTGTGTGTGTGTGTGTACAGTTAATATCTCGGGTTTCTTCCCGTGTAATTGTAAACATATCCTTAAAAGGGTAGTTACTTTTTGTAGGTTTTATGTGTGTTTTTCTTTTAGCCAGGTTTTTCCTAACCAAGATTTTTCTGCAGCCCTAGCTCAGTGGAGTCACATCCACTCGATTCTGGGCTTTTTTTCTTCTGGCAGCCAGCAGGCCCTATGCTGCTTAGTGAGAGACTCCAGTGGATGTGACTCCACTGAGCTAGGGCTGCAGAAAAATATTGGTTACGTAGGAAAAACCTGGCTAAAAGAAACATATATATATATATATATGTGTGTGTGTGTGTGTGTGTGTGTGTGTGTGTGTGTGTGTATGTGTATGTGTATGTATATATACACATATATATAGTATGTATTATATATATTCTTTATACCATAAAAAAGAGTCAGCAGCATTTGACTATATATAATCAGCAAGTACAGGGGCGCTTTGCTCCCATTCTTGAATATGGAGCAAGTCTCCATCCCCCACTATCACCCTTACCTTCTTAGGCCAGGTGAGGAGTGACTGGGAGGGGAGGGTGAGGGGTGGGGCCAGCCAGTGATGTTCAGCCAACAAGGAGCCACAGCAGGGGGACAAAAAAGCCACATGAGGCTCCGGAGCCGCAGGTTGCTGACTCCTGGGTTAGAGGAATGGAGGACTCTTCTCATAAAATATCTCTGGACTCTCTTGATTGTATTTATGTCCGATATGCAGTTATGGAATTAATTATGGTCGTGACCAGAGAGTCTACTGTATATCCGTCTGGTTTAATGTCCAGTAGTCCCTTGTTCCTGGGCAACTTCATTGTTTCCATCAACAAACACCCCCCAAAAACTAGACAAAACCAGTCACAGGACCTCCGAAAAGAACTCCTATTTCAACATCTCCAGCAATATTTTTCTCTTCTTTCTCCAGGTCGTTTACTCCACTGTTGGGGCAGCTTTTCACTGCCGAAAGTTCTTCCTGATGCCCAGTCAAAATTAAATTTAAATCCATTGGGGTTTTTTTATTTTGTTTTGTTTTGTCCTCTTATCTGGAACAAACTTGGAACAATCCTACAAATCCGTGAGTTTCTTTCGTGCTTCTTTTTAAAAGAGCAGTCTCAGGCCAGCTGATCATTTCATGACCAGTTTTCACGTTCAACGGGAAGTTGGTTTACCCGTAGCTTTGTCCAGCAAGCCGCATCTGCTGGCATTCAGGTTAACACTAAATCCTGATTTATAAACCACCGTGACTAGCTAGGTTCAGGGATCCTGCTAAACCCACACCAGGGATCTGCAACCTTAAATACTCAAAGAGCCATTTGGACCCGTTTCCCACAGAAAAGAAAACACCGGGAGCCACAAAACCTGGGTGGGCGTGGCCAACTCGATGTCACTCACTTCCGCCAGTCACATGACCTCCCCCCCTAGCCACACCTACCCAGACGGTCATTAGAGCAGAGAACCAGTTGTTAAAAAACAGCGGGAACCACAAAATCCTTTTGACATATTTCTCTCCCCTCTCTCCCTCTCTCTCTCTCTGTATCTTTCTATGTCTCTCTCTCTCTCCCCCTCTCTCTGTATCTTCCTGTCTCTGCCCTGGCCGCTTCTCCATCCCCCACTTCTCAGGCCAGGCGAGGAGTGATTGGGAGGGGAGGGTGAGGGGCGGGGCCAGCCAGTGGTGGGATCACCTGACAGGGAGCCACAGCAGAGGGCCCAAAGAGCCGCATGTGGCTCCGGAGCTGCAGGTTGCTGACCCCTGGCCCAGACTAAACAAACTGCCATCTAACTTATATAAACCATGCTTGAACCATCCACCACGTGAGTTCAGCTACGAAAAGCCATTCAGCAAGTTGCAGTTTAATGAACCAGAGCTCAGTGCAACGGGCGGATGTAACCCGTTTAATCTTGGTTCTGAAAAATGTGTGTAACGTAGATACACACCCCCTCTGATGTTAGTCAGAGGCCAAAGCTGTTGGGTGTTCACCAGAAGAGGAGAAGATGATGATAGGGTTCCTGCCTGAGAAACGGGGTGGACTAGAAGATCTCCAAGCTCTCTTCCCACTCGGGAAGTTATTAGAACTGCAGAAAAAACAATGGCTGCCAACCTGCCTTCCTTGGAGGACCTGTATACTGCACGAGTCAAAAAGAGGGCTGGGAAAACATTTAAAGACCCCTTGCATCCTGGACATAAACTGTTTCAACTCCTACCCTCAAAACGACGCTATAGAGCATTGCACACCAGACCAACTAGACACAAGGACAGTTTTTTCCCCAATGCCATCACTCTGCTAAACAAATAATTCCCTCAACACTGTCAAACTATTCACTAAGTCTGCATTACTATTACTATTAATCTTCTCATCGTTCCTATCTCCCATCTCCTCCCACTTATGACTGCATGACTGTAACCTTGTTGCTTGTATCCTTATGATTTATATTGATTGTCTCCTAGTATGATTCGATTGCTTATTTGTACCCTATGACTATCATTAAGTGTTGTACCGTATGATTCTTGACGCATGTATCTTGTCTTTTTATGTACACTGAGAGCCAGCGGTGAGTTGCTCCCGGTTCTGTCCGGTTCTTTAGAACCGGTTGTAAAAGTGGCGGGAAGCTCCGTCCACCTGCCCTGACGTCATAATGGGCGATCTGGGCATGCACAGAAGCTCCCGTTGCGAACAGGTAGTAAAGGTAAGTAGAACCCACCCTTGCTGAGAGCAGATGCGCCAAAGACAAATTCCTTGTGTGTGTCCAATCACGCTCGGCCAATAAAGATTTCTACCTATCTATCTTATGCTGTTAACATCGCATTAAGGAAGTCCTTAGCTTTCCAAAAACAACAAAACTATTTTGCAATGCGCAGCCTTCAAGACCACAACAGAGGAGAGTTGATCGATCTAAAGACCAACCCATTTGCTCATCGTATCCGTGAGGACAATGGCTGTTTCCCCCTCCAACATTGGACAGGTGAGACAGAGATAGCTCAAGGCCAATATTTCCATCATATCCCCCCTGTCCATCCTCCCTGGGCTCAGAGCAGAAGCCAACTTTGGTTGAGATGTCTCTCCAACTCTCAGAATTCTCCAAGCCAAGCGTGGAATTCCGGGAGTTGAAGTTCACCCTTCAGGAGTTGAGAATCACGGCAGGCAGCTTGGTGGGAATCGTACCTGCGACCGAGGGGGGGGGGACACCTGCAGCTCTGGCCAAAGGCCGCTGCTCTGTTTGAGTCCCTAAAAAAAAAAAACACTTACCTGGAGGACTCTTTTGGTTAATCCCGTTTTTTGCGCGAGCTGCTTCAAGTCCTTGGCATCCGGATTGTGGTTAATTGCAAAATAGGATTTCATTGTCCGCAGCTGGTGGTGTTTGAAGGAAGTCCGCATGCGTTTGGTCTTTTGATTGCTGGGGTAATGCTGGTCTCGATCCAGGGGGCTGCCGTCGTTCTCATTGCAACTCAGGGCTAGGGGGCACCAAGACGGAGAAGAGAGAGTTAGCATTCAGCCGGTTCGTACCAATTCGCCCGAACCGGTAGCAGAAATCGCAGACGGGCCCCGATTTAGGCACATTGTGAAACTGCGCACATGCATGCAAGCCACGCACGCGAGCACAGCACATGGGTGGAGGGCGGCGTGCATGCGTGGAGGTGGCGTGTGCGAGTGAAGCAAGCATGTACGCTCACATTTGCGAACTGGGAGGGAAGGGAAGGGAATACCAACTCTGGTTAGCCCCTGTCTGGGCTCGCAGAATATCCTCCTCCCCCTCAACAACCATGGGAGATATCAGGAAAATATTTGGGCGCAGCCGTCCATGGCACCACTCAGCACCCAGCCCAGAAGTGAGTTCTAGTCTTGCCTTAGAGCAAGAAAGCCAGGTGGGTGATTTTGGGCCAGTCACCAGGAGACTGTGAGTTCTAGTCTTGCCTTAGAGCAAGAAAGCCAGGTGGATGACTTTGGGCCAATCACCAGGAGGTTGTGAGTTCTAGTCCCGCCTTAGGTAAGAAAGCCAGGTGAATGATTTTGGGCCAATCACCAGGAGGTTGTGAGTTCTAGTCCCGCCTTAGGTAAGAAAGCCAGGTGGGTGACTTTGGGCCAATCACCAGGAGGTTGTGAGTTCTAGTCCCGCCTTAGGTAAGAAAGCCAGGTGAATGATTTTGGGCCAATCATCAGGAGGTTATGAGTTCTAGTCCCGCCTTAGGTAAGAAAGCCAGGTGGGTGACTTTGGGCCAATCACCAGGAGGTTATGAGTTCTAGTCCCGCCTTAGGTAAGAAAGCCAGGTGAATGATTTTGGGCCAATCATCAGGAGGTTATGAGTTCTAGTCCCGCCTTAGGTAAGAAAGCCAGGTGGGTGACTTTGGGCCAATCACCAGGAGGTTGTGAGTTCTAGTCCCGCCTTAGGTAAGAAAGCCAGGTGAATGATTTTGGGCCAATCACCAGGAGGTTATGAGTTCTAGTCCCGCCTTAGGTAAGAAAGCCAGCTGGCTGACTTTGGGCCAATCACCAGGAGGTTGTGAGTTCTAGTCCCGCCTTAGGTAAGAAAGCCAGGTGGGTGACTTTGGGCCAATCACCAGGAGGTTGTGAGTTCTAGTCCCGCCTTAGGTAAGAAAGCCAGCTGGGTGACTTTGGACCGGTCCCTCTCTCTCAGTCCAGCCCACCTCACTGTGTTGTTGTTGTGCGGAAGATCGGAGGAGGAAGAAGGAAAGCTCAATTCGTTCACCCCCTTGAATTAACCTTGAGTTATTTATTTTTTAAAATAAAATAAAAGTGGGATACAAAATAAATAAATAAATAAATGACAGATCCGGTGCCTTTAGAAGTCAGGGAGATAATACACGTCGCCTTCTCCCAAGAGACCTTTTCCCTACTCCATCCAAGCCCATCGCGTACACACGGCATTTAAACCCAGATTCCGACATGCATGGTGTAAGCCCTTTGCCTTGCGCACGATCTCTCTCTCTCTCTCTCTCTCTCTCTCTCTCTCTCCCTGCGAGACCCCCATCTTCACCTTCGCTTCCTTTACAAAGTGAGCTGGGAGGGGTGGGGTGGGGGATGGAGGCCCCCAAAAGGACAGAGGCCTCTTGCTTTCTGCCACTGTTTAATGCATTTGCATCTTCGGTTATTCTCTCTCTGTCTCACACACACACACACACAAATACACCGAGCCTCATGCCAATCTTCCACTTGGCGCTCCCTTTCCAGACCCCGGAGAAGAAAAGAAACGCTTTGCAAAAAAAAAAAAAATGTTTTAACGCACTTCAGCTTCTTCAGCGGCATGGCACAGCTGCAAACTCCCAAGTCCACTCCAGCCTCAATAGGGGAAAAAAAAAAAAAAGCTCATTCAAAACCTCCCCGGCTCTTCCCTTCTTTGAATTCCCCTCTGCAGAATGAAAAAGCAGCCCATTAACTAAGTAAAAGACTCCTTAAAGGGAGGGAAGGAGGGAGCCCTGGGGGTGAGGATGAGGAGGGTGGGAGGAGGATGTCCCCCCCCCCACACACACACCTGATGGAAAAGTTGAGCTATAATTTGAAGGAAGAATTGAACACAGAAGGTTTGAGCTGCGTCAGAGGCCCAGACAGAAAAAAAACTTTAAAAGTAACTCTCGGTGTCTTTGCGGGCCATTAAAAATCCAAAACTCTTTTTTAAAAAACGAAAAAAAAAATCTGAGTTTATTTTGAATTTATTTTCTCTCTCCAACCTGCTTCTCCGCTAACTAAAGACAATTAAACCCCACCTGCCCCCCCCAACAAACCATGGAAACCCTTGCAAAGAATTAAAGTTCGGTGTCAGCCAGGAACTAGAACCTGTAGTTCCATTTCCAAAGCAAATTTAATAGCAATAGCACTTAGATTTATATACCACTTCATAGTGCTTTTACAGCCCTCTCTAAGCAGTTAGAGAGGTAGATAGATCGATAGAGATGGATGGATGGATGGATGGATGAATAGATAGATAGATAGACAGGATGGATAAATAGATAGATGATAGATAGATAGATAGATAGATAGATAGATAGATAGATAGATAGATAGATAGATAATAGATAGACAAACATAGAGACAAATAGCAATAGCCCTTAGACTTATATACCGCTTCATAGTGCTTTTACAGCCCTCTCTAAGCAGTTAGAGAGGTAGATAGATCGATATAGATGGATGGATGGATGGATGAATAGATAGATAGATAGACAGGATAGATAGATAGATAGATAGATAGATAGATAGATAGATAGATAGATAGATAGATAGATAGATAGATAATAGACAGGCAGACATAGAGACAAATAGCAATAGCCCTTAGACTTATATACCGCTTCATAATGCTTTTACAGCCCTCTCTAAGCAGTTAGCGAGGTAGATAGATCGATATAGATGGATGGATGGATGGATGGATGAATAGATAGATAGATGATAGATAGATAGATAGATAGATAGATAGATAGATAGATAGATAGATAGTAGACAGACAGACATAGGGACAAATAGCAATAGCCCTTAGACTTATATACCGCTTCATAGTGCTTTTACAGCCCTCTCTAAGCAGTTAGCGAGGTAGATAGATCGATATAGATGGATGGATGGATGGATAGATAGATAGATAGATAGATAGAACAAGCACTTAGACTTATATGCCTCTTCACAGTGCTTTGCAGCGCTCTCTAAGCGGTTTACAGAGTCAGCTTATTGCCCCCCAACAATCTGGGATCCTCATTTTACCCACCTCGGAAGGATGGACAGCTGAATTAAATGAATACATACAGCAACTATTGACACACACACAAAAGCTGCATATACGGCTTTTTTAAAAACTGCCATGCACGTTCGTCTTTTTGGGGGGTAGCAAACAGGAAAGAGGAAAAAAAACCCTGTTCTTTTGGGACGCGAAGGGATCAGAACTACATTTTCTACAACTTCCTGTCTGCGTTCCAGATTTTTGAAAACAACGGTGTGTGTGTGGGGGGGGGAACCCACGCAAAGCTTCGTTGGATTCGCTCCCTCGATAATTATTTTACTCGTTCTACCAAAAGGACTAAAAACGCAGGAAAAGAGAGAGAGAGAGAGAGAGAGAAAGAGGAGATAAATATCTCTCGTGGGTGTGCTAATGCGTGAATTATCGATCCAGCTGTCTCAACGTATCCGCGCAGGCTTTTAAAATTGTCCTTCGTATCCGATCTACTTCTGACAGGGACCCAAAGACTGGTAGTGTTAAGTCAAGTGCAGGTCAGAATTTTGGAAATTCTGAATTAAATTCACATGTCAGAACCAGCCTTCAGGGGCTCAAGCCGTGCAAAAAAATACCAGAATGTTTCCAGAATGGGCAGAGTTCAAACCCCCACCCCCCTCTCCAACAGCTTTCTAAAAGTAACCCATCATGCACAGCACACCACTTTTGAATTGGCCCTGTGAAAAGGCCCATTGTACTCAAAAGTAGTGCAATAACAATACATAACAAAACAGTAATTTGAACAGTAATTTGAAGCGATCGCACAGAGGGACGGTGGTTAATGCAAGAGGCAAACCCCAGATTTCTTGCAAGGTTCCAGAACTCATTGAGGAGAAGGGACCCCCAAATATTCGGAGCCGTGATGTGAAAAGAATGGGGTGGCTTTGGATGGCCACAGTGTGGCCCATTAAAGTGATCCGTTTAAGTCATCCTTACCCTCACGCCATATATAACCAGAAATCGCCTGCAAGTTGTTTGCATGTTCTAATCTACACAATCCCCTGACACAACTTTTAAGAGCGGACAAAAATGAAATTAATTCACCCCTTCTTTTTTCAGCCGGCTTGCCTTTCAAATTTATCATTCAAATTTATCATTCAAAGTTATCCATGATCGAATACAATTTTTCTGCAGCCAGCCAAAACAAAATGCCACCGGAGCTTCCTTACTTAAAGGTTCCCCTCGCACATACGTGCTAGTCGTTCCCGACTCTAGGGGGCGGTGCTCATCTCCGTTTCAAAGCCGAAGAGCCAGCGCTGTCCGAAGACGTCTCCGTGGTCATGTGGCCGGCATGACTCAACGCCAAAGACGCAGAGAATGCTGTTCCCTTCCCACCAAAGGTGGTCCCTATTTTTCTACTTGCATTTTTTACCTGCTTTCGAACTGCTAGGTTGGCAGAAGCTGGGACAAGTCACGGGAGCTCACCCCGTTACGCGGCACCAGGGATTCGAACCGCTGAACTGCCGACTTTTCTGATCAACAAGCTCAACGTCTTAGCCGCTGAGCCACCGCGTCCCTTACTTATGAGAGCATTATTGGGGTTGTTGCGTAGAGGAAACATGTTTTGTTTGGCGTAAAGCATGAGCTTGGGGAGGGGGAATGAGGCAGCCTACCCCCCAGTGTGGGGGTCTGCATGCACGCCAATTTGGAGCCGGATTAGTTAAGTTGATCTTTCTTTGTCGGTGACTGAAACCAAGACTTTTCTTCGGTCCGCAGGCAGCTGACGCCGCTGTGTCACGCCATGTTCGTAAACACTCCCTGGGGACAGTGGCAGGAGCAGTGAATTTTCCCGGGTGTGCATTTGTGTGTGTGAGGATGAAACAGGGGAAAAAAAGGTCATGGCAATTTTAAGGAGGTGGGTAAGGAGTCTCGACGGCGCCCAATCAAAATTTTTTTACAAGTCCAAGAAGATGGATTAAACGAATGCAACGGCCTAGGATAGAGATGGCGAACCTGTGGCACGAAGAGCCCTCTCTGTGGGCACCATGCGCCATCGCCAGCTTTTCTTCTGGTTTCTGGCTGTTTTCAGGCCATTTTTGGGGCGTTTTCAGGCCATTTTGGGGGGCGTTTTCAGGCCATTTTTCAGGCCATTTTTTGGGCAGTTTTCAGGCCATTTTTCTGGCTGTTTTTAGGCTGTTTGGGGCCGATAAACAGCCTGAAAAAAGGCCGAAAAACAGGCATGCGTGCACCAGCCAGCTGGTCTTCACTGGCACCAGAGCACCGGAAAACGGCCTAAAAACAGGCAAAGAGTCCTGGTAGCGCAGCAGACTAAAGCACTGTAATTTAACACCAGCTGTCTGCAATTACTGTAAATTCAAATCTCCCCAGGCTCAAGGTTGACTCAGCCTTCCATCCTTTCTAAGGTAGGTAAAATGAGGACCCAATTGTGGGGGCAATAAGCTGACTTTGTATAAATATACAAAAGGATGAAGGCTATTGCTGAGCACATTGTAAACCGCCCTGAGTCTCCGGAGAAGGGTGGCATATAAATCAAATAAACAACAACCAAAAAAAAAACAGGCCGTTTTCTGGGCAGTTTCTGGGCCTTTTCTGGGCTGTTTTCTGGGCAGTTTTCAGGACATTTTTGGGCTGTTTTCTGGGCACTTTTCAGGCCCGAACAATGGCAAAAAAAAACAGGCATGCGTGCACCGGCTAGCTTGTCTTTGGGTTTCCAGTGCTCTGGAACGCACGTTCCGGTTTGGGCACTTGGTGCCGAAAAGGTTGCCATCACTGGCCTAGGAGCTGAACTAGAAGTATTGAACTAAAACGCTTTTGAAGGATGGGCTGGGTAGCCAATGGGCAACTTGGCCTCCTTCGGTTGACATAAATACTTGCAGGACAAGGAGATAAAGAGCAGTCGATGTATTTCAAGACATGGGATAAATTTTATGATTGGTTAGAAAAGAAATATGAATAAGGATATAGAAATAAAATAGATAAGAGAATAGATGGGAGAAAACAATTAGAAAAATAGATCCCCAGGTGATGCCAAGTAAAAGGAGAAAGGGGTTGGGGGGGTGGTAAAAGGGAAAAAAGTGAGATATTATAAAACTGTACGCAGATGATGAATTAAAAATAAATAATAATGGAATAAGAAATTGAAATGAGAATAAAGATAATTAGGAAATCGGGGCTCCTCAAATACCACTTTAGATTGAACTGAAAAGGGAAACAACAGGAGAGAGGGGAAGGAGTAGAGAGAGAGGAAGGGAGAAGAGAAGAGAGGAGAGAAGAGGAGAAAGAAGAAAGGGAAAAGGAGAGGAAGAAAAGGGAAGGGAAAGAGGAGCAGAGGAGAAGGCTAGAAGGGGGGGAAGAAGGGAGGAGAGGAGAGAAGAGGAGAAAGAAGAAAGGGAAAAGGAGAGGAAGAAAAGGGAAGGGAAAGAGGAGCAGAGGAGAAGGCTAGAAGGGAGGAAGAAGGGAGGAGAGGAGAGAAGAGGAGAAAGAAGAAAGGGAAAAGGAGAGGAAGAAAAGGGAGGGGAAAGAGGAGCAGAGGAGAAGGCTAGAAGGGGGAAGAAGGGAGGAGAGGAGAGAAGAGGAGAAAGAAGAAAGGGAAAAGGAGAGGAAGAAAAGGGAAGGGAAAGAGGAGCAGAGGAGAAGGCTAGAAGGGGGGAAGAAGGGAGGAGAGGCGAGGAGAAAGAAGAAAGGGAAAAGGAGAGGAAGAATGAAGGAAGTAGGAGGAGAAAGGAAGGAAGAGAAGGGGAGGAGAAAAAGAAAGGTTGGAGTAAAGATAAAGGGTAAAAGAGCAGCCCCGAAAAAGTAAAAATGAAAAATGAAAGTTAAAAGAAAAGATGAATGAAAAATGATGGAAATGACTGTACATGTAAACGTGTTTATGAAAAATAAAAATAAAAAACTTTAATTTAAAAAAGGGAGCTATTTTCCCTCACATCCAGCCACAACGATAAACCCCAAAAGTCACCTCTCCTTCCAATCCAATGGTTTGCATCTGCTGTTCAATTCTTAAGCAAGTAGATGTCATCATAGACACGTGAGATAAACCTCGGGGCGAACACGCAGCTATATTCGCACCTATTCACATGGTCCTTCCAAACGGAGGACCTTCCTGTGGGGTAAGGAGATACAGTCAACACCAAGGCGGCAGGATGGACTTCCCAGCTCTTGCTGCACCTGGTGAACATCTGGAGATGGGACGACGGACGGAGGACACTGCAAATCCAATATGGATTCTCTTCTCTCACCCAGGTGCAAAGGGCCAGGTATCCTGCAAGGGTATCCCCTAAGTAATTGCCCCATAACCGTGTCTTTCTCCAGCCTTAAGCCCTGAACCCGAAGAAACAAGGTGCCAAGTGAGGGGCTACGGCAGATTAGACCTCAACGTACAACGAGGACAGAAATTTCCATTCCTGGAAAAAAAAGTTCTGCAAGTGAGCCTTGGTAGTACAGTGGTCTAAAGCACCCTGTTATTAAGACCAGCTGCCTGCAATTACTGCAGGTTCGAATCTCGCCAGGCTCAAGGTTGACTCAGCCTTCCATCTTTTCTAAGGTAGGTGAAATGAGGACCCAGTTTGTGGGGGCAATAAGCTGACTTTGTATAAATATACAAAAGGATGAAGGCTATTGCTTAGCGCATTGTAAGCCGCCCTGAGTCTCTGGAGAAGGGCGGCATATAAATCAAATTAGATAGATAGATAGATAGATAGATAGATAGATAGATAGATAGATAGATAGATATAGATATATACAAAAGTATGAAGGCTATTGCTTAACGCATTGTAAGCCGCCCTGAGTCTCTGGAGAAGGGCGGCATATAAATCAAATTAGATAGATAGATAGATAGATAGATAGATAGATAGATAGATAGATAGATATAGATATAGATATAGATATAGATATATACAAAAGTATGAAGGCTATTGCTTAACGCATTGTAAGCCGCCCTGAGTCTCTGGAGAAGGGCGGCATATAAATCAAATTAGATAGATAGATAGATAGATAGATAGATAGATAGATAGATAGATAGATAGATATAGATATAGATATAGATATAGATATATACAAAAGTATGAAGGCTATTGCTTAACGCATTGTAAGCCGCCCTGAGTCTCTGGAGAAGGGCGGCATATAAATCAAATTAGATAGATAGATAGATAGATAGATAGATAGATAGATAGATAGATAGATAGATATAGATATAGATATAGATATAGATATATACAAAAGTATGAAGGCTATTGCTTAACGCATTGTAAGCCACCCTGAGTCTCCGGAGAAGGGCGGCATATAAATCAAACTAATAAATAAATAAATAAACAAACAAACAAATAAATAAACCATCATAAATACGAGGCCGAATTTTGATTACGTGACCACGGGGATGCTGTCATCGTGGTCGTAAGTGCGAGGACGGGTCCTCAGTCCCTTTCTGAATGGGCCCTAGGTGGCTGGTTGTAAGTCGAGGTCTACCTGTACAGCCAAGAGGAGCCCACCTGTTTGGTGGAGAATGACCCAGAGAAGAGGGTCTCCTTGGAAAGTACCCAGAAAGATTGGCTCAAGAAGAAGATGGCCAAAAGGATGTGGCCCTTTTAATATCACATGCATGTCGATAGGCTGAGACTGATTCCGGGCTTTATTATTTGCTACTAATTAATTATTTGGATTAAATTATGGTTTTATTGTACTTGTTTCTTAACTTGTGTTCGCCGCCCTGAGTCCTTCGGGAGAATGGCGGCATATAAATACATGTAATAAATAAATAAATAAATAAATGTTAACAACTTCACAGTCACTTCAACGCCGCAGCCTAAGTTAGAAGTTTGCCGAATGCCTGGATGTCAATAAAGAAGAATATTTGTATGCTTAGGGTTGAAATGAGGGGGTCCTTGGTGCTCTCTGAGCTTGGTGGTTCTCTTGAGGACGTTTCGTGACCCAGCTAGGTAACATTATCAGCGCTAATGCACCTGGACATAAGGCTGCTCCTAAATAGTCTCTTTCACTATGCAGAACCCTTTTTGTCCATGAAGATGCTGCGAGGGTCAGACCCCACCCCAGTTAGCCCCCCACCCGTGTGGGAAAAGGCTACTTTCTCTGCAAATGATATGTCTCTTTATGCGACCAGACCCCCACCCCCCACCCCAAAGCTAGAGTGGCTCTCTAACTTCGATGGATCATAGGATAGGTTAGTCTACATCTGTGCTAGTCGTTCCCAACTCTAGGGGGCAGTGCTCCTCTCCGATTCAAAGCCAAAGAGCCAGCGCTGTCCGAAGACGTCTCCGTGGTCATGTGGCCGGCATGACTCAACGCCAAAGGCGCACGGAACGCTGTTCCCTTCCCACCAAAGGGGGTCCCTATTTTTCTACTTGCATTTTTTTTTACGCGCTTTCGAACTGCTAGGTTGGCAGAAGCTGAGACAAGTCACGGGAGCTCACCCCGTTCTGCGGCGCTAGGGACTCGAACCCCTGAACTGCCGATCTTTCGATCGACAAGCTCAGCGTCTTAGCCACTGAGCCACCGCATCCCTCAGTTACAATGTCCAAAACTGGACATTCACTCCTAGCTGCCTGGTGGTAGTCTTACCCTGACAAAATTGCTTAGGAGGTGTGGAGGGGGGGGGCTTCTTCCACATTGGGGGGCCAGATACACACGTAGGAAAAAAAATGGATGGGTTTTGCTCTCAAACGCCGAACCGTCTAGATATCACTGTCAATCCGTCGGCCAAACAATGTCAACTGGCGGTCCCCAGGGGGAGAGCCTTCTCTGGGGGGGCACCTGCCATCTGGAACGAGCCCCCCCCCGGAGATACTGAGGATCCTGGACCTGTGTGCTTTCCGCCATGCCATCAAAATTTCTTTTCCAGCAGGCCAGCCTGGCCTAACCTCTCTTTTAAACTTTTTAAACTTTTTAAAATTCTTCCATTTTAAATTTGTCTTATGAATTTGGGGTGTTTTAAATTTTGTTTTCGGGCCAATTATTTAATTGTATTTTAATGGTTTTTTTTAACATTTGTATTACATGTATTTTATTTGACTGTTCACCGCCCTGAGTCCTTCGGGAGTAGGGCGGTATACAAATTCAATAAATAATAATAATAATAATCACTTAATGAAGGAAACAACCCCTACACTTCCAGGGTCACCCTAATGTTGCAGCATCTGGAGCAAATTGAGGAAAATTGACCTGTGGGACTCAATCCCCCAGTCTAGAATAGAATAGAATATAACAGAGTTGGAAGGGGCCTTAGAGGTCTTCTAGTCCAACCCCCTGCTTAGGCAGGGAACCCTAGAATCTAGATCTAGAGAGATCTAGAATCTCTCTCAAGGATCTAGCAGCCAAGGAATCAACCGCATTCTTCCCCATCGATCAGGAGAAGATTTCCTGGTCGCCAAAGACTGAGCGGTCGCAATAATGAAGAGATTTCTGGCTCAGAATTGGCTTGCTTTCAGAAGTTGTAAGTGCGTCAACACCGGAGGTTTTCAAGAAGAGACTGGACGGACATTTGTCCGGAAGAATCTGTAGAGATTCTTCATCCTCCACGTCATGGTTGTTTTTTTTTTCTTTTGAAGACATTTCACTTCTCATCCGAGAAGCTTCTTCAGCTCTGACAATAGGAATTTATATTCCTATTTGCATAGAAGGATTCAAAAATGGAAGGATTTTTTTTATTCCTACAGATAAACCTCCAAGGACTCTCTAAAAGGATGCAAATGACCAACTGTCTGCAAGGACAGTATCAATCCTTCCCTTCCCCGCCATCCTGTCAGAACTGAAGAAGCTTTTTTGGATGAGGAGCGAAATGTCTTCAAAAGAGGAAAAAAACCAAAAAGTCCAGTTGCCTCCTGAAAAAAAGCACTTTTGGGATATTTCTCCGGCATGGTGTAGGCTGGTCTCCTGCTCGAGCAGAGGGTTGGACTAGAGGACCTCTAAGGCCCCTTCCAACTCTGTGATTCTGTTCTTCTTCTATTTCTTTCTATTTTGTCATGAATCTTCCTACCCTGTGAGACGTGCGACATCCCCTTGGCCTTTATACAGCCTATTGCAACTTCTTGGCAGCCCCCTCCCCCCCTCCCCCCGAATCTCTGTCCAAGAGAGGGCTGGAGCTATGGGACAAATTCCAAATTATTGGGGTGCCACCACAAGCTCAAGAGCAGCAAGAAGGGGCCCAGTAGAGAAGCCACGGAGCCCGGATTATAACTCTTTAATGTATTCTGTAGCCAAGTTGGTTTCAAACTGGGACAAATCCAATGAGAAATAATAAGTTGGGTTGAAGGAACTTAGTAAGTGGAATGGTAGATTTAGGGGAAAGCTTTTCTTGTCCTTTCAGGATAAAGGGGGAGGGGGCTTTTCTCAATAGGCAGGCAAGACTCTTCTACCCTTCCCCCCCCCCCACAAGAAAGAAGCCCAGGTGGGGAGGGGGAAAATTCTTAGGGGGTGCAACCCTAGAAAAGAGGGGAGGGTAAGGAGGGCCGTTTTCCATTGGACAAAGAAAGTAGGGGAGGGGGCTCTCCCTGAAAAATAAGTCTCCCCTTTTCTGTTCTCCCTTTTTCTTGGGGAGTTTGCTGCGATCTGAGAAAGGGGTGGTGGGGGGGGGTTGAGGATTATTTTTTTCAAAAAATAATAATAATAAAACGGCGGGAAAGAAGAGACGGCTTTGAATTTGGTGGGGCCCCTCCAAGCTCTGCCATCTCCCTCCAACGAGGGAAGGAAGGAAGGAAGGAAGGAAGGAAGGAAGGAAGGAAGGAAGGAAGGAAGGAAGGAAGGAAGGAAGGAAGGAAGACGGAGGGAGGGTGGGAGAGGGAGAAGGATAGAGAAAGGAAGGAAGGAAGGAAGGAAGGAAGGAAGGAAGGAAGGAAGGAAGGAAGGAAGACGGAGGGAGGTGGGAGAGGGAGAAGGATAGAGAAAGGAAGGAAGGGAGAGAGGGAGAGGGACAGAGAAAGAAAAGAAAAGAAAAGAAAAGAAAAGAAAAGAAAAGAAAAGAAAAAGAAAAGAAAAGAAAAGAAAGATTAAAAGTTCCCAAACGGGGAGAGGGAGGGAACACCCGCGCAAACCGTTTGGGGGCAACGAAGGTGGGGGGGGGGACCCAATCTCTTTGAAATCCCGGCCCCCTCCGAAGCCGTTTTCCGCTTGTCAGACTCGATCGGCGTCCAGGAAAACGGCTCCCGCGCCGCGCCCGTTTCAACCCACCAAAACGGGCCCCTTTTTCGTTTCCCCGTTCTTTCAGCTGCAGCCTCCGATCTTCAACCTCTTCCTCCTCTTCCTCCTCCTCTCCTGCCCCCTCCCGCCCCTCCCCTCCCCGCCGTTGGGGACCCAACATTTACGGGTTAAAAAAAATGTAACCAAGATGCGACTCGAGTTCGAATCCCGGCGCAATCAAGGGAAAGGGGTTTAAATAATTTCTTCCCCGGTTTGCAATTGGGGTGGGGGCCGCGGAGTGGGGGAGGGGGCTTTCAGCTAACCAGCACACAGCTCTCTGCTCGCTCTCTCTCCCTCCCTCCCCACGCCCCAACTTTCCTACAGCAAGTACGTTTTTTTGGGGAGCAGGTTTGCTGGAAGAATAAACTTTCCCAGGTGCGGGGAAGGTGCTTAGAAAAGGTGGGTGATTTCGAGGGAACGGAAGGAAAAAGAAAATGGTTCCTTACTCTCCGCCCCTCTCCCCACAGCCCCCCCCCCAAAAAAACGGCACCGGATTCCCCCTGTTTTTTTCTCTCTGCCAGAAAAGACACGAATTCTCGCCGAGGTCAGGACGCCGCCGGGTTTAAACCGTGCCCGACCCGCAAAAAGAAAAGCCAACGCCGTTCCTTTCTTAGCTAAGAAACTCGGGATAAACGCTCCTGTCCCGTCTCCCAAAAAATATTCTCCGGCAGGCAAATTACACCCCCCAAATTTTTACCCCCAAATCCCGTTTTTCCGGCGAAAAGCAGGGGAAAACCTCTCTGCACCGCCTTCTAATAGCCCATTCCCGCCAAAGCTCCCGTGTCTACAAGCGGAGATCCGCTTATTCCGAACGTGGGAACGTCCCAAAAGCTTGTGGGGGGCCTGATAGGCACTTGCCCGGGCCCCCCACAAGCAGAGGGGCCCGATACTCCTCTGGGTATGTTATAACTCTTCCATGCACCTTGCATCATATAAATACAGCAACATATTTGATTACGTTTTAAAAAAATCAATACGAACGTGCAAATTATATGTTTTCATTTTATGGATCGTTTACATTTTTTGCTCCCTGCGAGTAAGTTGTCGGAGGGGCCCCCAGGACACTGCTTTTCCCGGGGGTGGGAGGGTGGGGGCATAATGCTATTAAACACGGCCCTGTGAGTGGGGCTGGGAATCTGGGGTGCTGGGGTGAATGCCTGCGCCTGGGGGTGGGGTGTGGGGGCCTGGTGGTGCAGTGGACTGAAGTACTGTTAAAGTAGTATTTAGCTGCCTGCTGCCTGCAATTACTGCGAGTTCAAATCTCATCAGGCTCAAGGTTGGCTCAGCCTTCCATCCTTCCGAGGTAGGTAAAATGAGGACCCGGATTGTGGGGGGCAATAAGCTGACTTTATATAAAAAAGAACACCGCTTAGGAAGCGGGGGCCAAATAAGCCCTACTAAGCAGGTATATACAAAATTATGAAGGCTATTGCTTAAAAGCATTGTAAGCCGCCCTGAGTCTCCGGAGAAGGGCGGCATATAAATCGAACCAATAAATAATAAATAAGGGAGCCCAAGCCCGCAATTTCAGGGCGAGTTCAAGGGGGGGACAAGGAGCTGCCTGGGTTCCACCCCACCCACCCACCCAAAAAAATCTCCAACATGCCCGCTCTCCCGAGACCGCCAAGCCGACAAAACGGGGGTGTCCCAAACGCGCAAACGGCGCCTTCCTCGCCAAACCAAGCGCGGCGCAAATCTACAGAGCGATCCTTTTTTGCAAAACCGGGAGGGCGCGGCGCCCGTTTCCCCCCCATCCCCATGCACCCACCCACCCCCCACCTGCCTCGCTCGGCCTGCTTACCTGCGTTGTAGGCAGCCAGTTCGGCGCCGGGACCCGGACTCTTCCGTTTCCTGGGCCTCCCCTTCTGCACGGTGCCCACGCCGTTGTAGTAGGGCAGGCCAAGCGGGGCGGCGGCCCCGAGCGCGGGGCCCTTGCCGGCCACCCCCTCGGCGTGGTTGAAATGGAGCTGGTACTCGTCTCGCAGCAGCGCCTCGAAGTGCAGGCGGCAGTAAACCAGCCCGTCCTTCATGCCGAAGTGGTCGCCGGTGGTCAGCATCTTGGCGCAGGTGGAGCAGGTGAAGCAGTTCAGGTGGTAAACCGAGTCTCGGGCGCGCATCACCATCTCCGAGGCGGAGATGCCCAAGTGGCAGCGGGCACAGCGCTGGACGGAGAATCTCCTGCCAGCCAGAGAGAGAGAAGGAGAAGAAGGAGGAGGAGGAGGAGGAGAAGAAGAAGAAGAAGAAGAAGAAGAAGAAGAAGAAGAAGAAGAAGAAGAAGAAGAAGAAGAAAAATTGAGGAGGAGGAGGAGGAGGAGGAGGAGGAGAAGGAGAAAAATTGAGGAGGAGGAGGAGGAGGAGGAGGAGAAGAAGAAGAAGAAAAATTGAGAAGGAGGAGGAGGAGGAGGAGAAGGAGAAGAAGAAGAAGAAGGAGAAGAAGAAGGAGAAGGAGAAGAAGAAGAAGAAGAAGAAGAAGGAGAAGGAGAAGGAGAAGGAGAAGGAGAAGGAGAAGGAGAAGGAGAGGAGGAGGAGAGGAGGAGGAGGAGGAGGAGAAGGGGAAGAAGAAAAATTGAGGAGAAGGAAAAGGAGGAGGAGGAGGAGAAGAAGAAAAATTGAGAAGGAGAAGGAGAAGGAGAAAAATTGAGGAGAAGGAGGAGGAGGAGGAGGAGGAGGAGAAAGAAGAAGAAGAAGAAGAAGAAGAAGAAGAAGAAGGAGGAGGAGAGGAGGAGGAGGAGGAGGAGGAGAGGAGGAGGAGGAGGAGGAGGAGGAGAGAGAGAGAGAATCCTTTGAAGTCTTCACCTGAACAGGTGCAGAGTTTTCCCCCCTCACCCCCGCCTTTCTTCACGGGATGGGATGGGGATAAGAAATTCAAGCGCCCTTCCCACCTGGAAACCCTAACCCTTTCCTAAGGGCGCCCCGGACCAGCCCGCTGCTGGGACAGGTAAGCCGGCAGGTACCGTCCTAAAGAAGACCGAGCCGGGGAACTTCCAGCCCCCGCCCCCCTTTTCACCCTCCCTTTCCCCAGCTCCTTACCTGTAATAGTCTTCCTTGCAGTAAATGCTCCCGTCTTTGCTGAAACAGGTGAGCTCGGATTCCAGGTTCAGCTTACACTCGCAACACTTCAGACAACGCATGTGCCACTGCTTGTCCACCGCCAGGAGGTAGTAGCGGTCCGAGATCTTCCCCCCGCAGCCGGCGCACAGGGCGGCTCGCTCGCTGCTGACCGACGGCATAGCGTGCTGCGGGATGGAGGGGAGAGAAAAGCGGCGCTTAATAGCGAAGGACCGGACAGGTTCGCTCACCTGGAAGTGCCTAAACCCGGCAAGGGGGGGAATGGGGGAAGCCAGGAGGCCCGATCTCCCTTCCAGCCAAACCGGCGAATCCAAGCGCTTTTCCCCTCCCGGGGCTCAACCCGCGAACCCCCCAAATCGTTTTTTTCCCCCTTCTCCCTGGTTGCCTTCTCACAACCCACGGAACCCAGGTCAGAAGAAGAGGCCGCATTTTTACCCCTGGTCACACCCGGGTAGCTGTTAATCCTGGCTCCAGTTTTAGGGGAATTCCGCGAATCTGACGAAGCCGAAACTGGTGTGTGTGTGTGTGTGTGTGTGTACGTGTGAATTCGGGGCTCGAGTTAAGCCGTGTCGAGTTCTCGAACCCCACTCAAACCTCCCGTTCTGTGTCTCGCAGGAATGGATTGTGCCGCCCGAAAAAAGTGGGAAGGTGGACGGCGGGAAAAGCAAAACGGGAGGCCTGCGTGGGTTTGGGGAGGGGGTATATGAGTGGTGGGATTATTAAACCCAGTAAAAAATAAATAGGGGTGCAAATTGCTGCCTGCAATTAATGCAGGTTCGAATCTCGCCAGGCTCAAGGTTGACTCAGCCTTCCATCCTTTCTAAGGTAGGTGAAATGAGGACCCGGATTGTGGGGGCAATAAGCTGACTTTGTATAAATCTACAAAAGTATGAAGGCTATTGCTTAACGCATTGTAAGCCGCCCTGAGTCTCCAGAGAAGGGCGGCATATAAATAATAATAATAATAATAAAAATAGGGGTCCCGTCCGGAAGGGGAAACTCAGCTCCCTTTTCAAACTCTTTGAAGAAAGCAAAATTAGTAAAAAAAAAAAAAAAAAAACCAACAACACGAATTTAATCATATTCTTCTGCTAACAAAATAACAAAATCTCCTTCCGCGATTTCCCCGTTGTTGTTATTGTTGTTTTTAAAGGGGAAAAAAACGAAGAAAATTTAAGCGGGGAGGAGGAGTAAGAAGGAAGGGAAGGGCGCTTCGTACAGGGCCAAGCCCGTGGTTTTTTGGGGGGTTTTTTTTGCGCGTTTCCACGACCAGGCAGAAACTAAATCAAGGCATCACTTCGGAAGCAGCGCAAAAGCATCTGGCTACGATCAGCCCTGCTTGAGATTGTAACGGACTTCAGTGGAAATTTGCCCCCGGCGAGCTCTCTGGAGCTCCTGCAAGACTGAGCGCCTCCGCGGAGTCTAAGTTTGAATTTATCCGAGCTGAGGGTTTTTCCCCCCTTCTGCCTAAATAACCAAATAACTGGTCGAAGGATCGTTTTTTTCCCCCCTTTCTTATAAAAAAAATATTTTAAAATGTAAATTTTAATTTATCCAACACCGTTTCGGCAGGCATTGGGGAAGGAAAATCCACTTTCTTCTGTCATATTTCTTTTTTTTTTTAAATAGGACAAATAATTATTTTAATTAGAAATGGAAGAGGCGGACATTTTCTTTTAAAAAAAAGATCCCTAAGCATTAGATTAATTTTATTTCTCCTGCAAAAAAACAAAAAACACGGTTCCTCTAATTTTGAAATGAGAAAGTGGAGAAATAGCGGGAATCTTTTGAAAACCCATTTAATATTTGGAAGCAGGGAAATGGTTTGAGTCCTATTATTTAATTCCTGCCAGAATGGTTAGAAGCCCAAGCTTGAAACTCTGCAAAAAAAATAATAATAAAGTGAATAGATTTCTTGGCTTCTCTCTTCGAAGCGTCTCTGCGGAAAATAATAATTCTAAGGGCAAAAAAAATAGCAGGCTCATGGGGAAAATAAAATCATAGCAACAAAACAATAATAACCGTAAAACAAAAAAGAAAGAAAGAAAAAAAAAACAGGAGAGGAAAAAATAGTAGCCGTTTGTCTTCTCTTTCCCGACTTTTCCGAGTGCCAAGAAATCTCGGAAGAAAAATAAGACAAGGCAAGATGAAAAAAATATTTTGAAAAGGCCCTTTCCTTCAACTTTGAAATAAATGTTCCCGAATAAATAGCATTTCGCACCATGCATTTTACGCACAGATTATTGTTCACAATGCTATTGTTATATATATATATATTGTCATTACTTATAATATTATCTGCGGCTGGATACGGGTAACAGTCATTTTTCCCTAGTTAAAACCGGTGAAAGCAAAACGATTTTCGCGAAGGGAAAAGAAACCAGCGCAAAACTATAAATGCTAATCCCCCTATTAAAATGTTGCCGACCGAGGCCACTTGGTTAAGCAAACACATTCAAAGCAAAAAAAAAAAAAATGGCTGGGGGGGAGGAAGCAAAGCCCATAGATAGACAAGAGGACTTAGATTTGGGCAATTGTAAATGCAATGTTGAAAGCCTCGTAAGTAAAATAAAAACCTTTCTCTTTCTCCCAGTCACTTTTTTGGGGTTGGATTTAAGAAGGTGGGCTAACTTTGCCTTCCCTTGCGATCGTTACCAATTGCGATCGTTAAAGACATTTAATTTTATGTTTTACAGACCGGAGGAGGGGGGAATAAAACTAGAGAGAGGAGCAGAAAAATATACCCGTTAATCAAAAATGACTTTTTAGGGGGAGTGTGTGTGTGTGGGGGGGAGAGATTTGGGTTCTTAAACCCACAATTCCTCGGGTTTAAAGTAGGCGCAGAACTGCGGCTTCGCCGGGCAATTTTCCGGATCCTTTTCCGAAGGATTGAAGCGCTTCCAGTTCCGCGGCTTTTCCCTTTTTAACCCTTTTCCCCCCCACCCAAATCCCTCAAGGCTCCGTATTTCGTTGGAGGAGGCTTTTTTTGGGGGGGGGGACCGCAAATGGGTTTCCGAGAACCCGGCTTCGCCCCGAATCCTTCCCTGCCTAAAAGTGGCACTCCAGGGCCTGCCGCCGCGGAGCCCTACCGTTTCGGTTTCGCCGCGGTCGATGACCGAAGTGATGGCGGGCGCGTCTGCCTTGCTCCTCCGGTCCATCTCGTCGATGACGCCCTGCATTTCGGAACCGGCTAAGCTGTGGAAGAGCATGGCCGCGCCGGAGGCTCCGCGCCTCTCCGCCGTTCCCCGCGACCGACGCTTCGGGTTCTCCGGTTACCGGCGGCGGCGAGGAGGTGTCATTTCACGGCCCGGGCCGCCCCGTCTCGCCTCCTCTTCCTCCCCGGTGGGTTTCTGTCCGCCCGACGGGGGTGGCCGACCCCCCCGACCCCCCCCCAGGCCAGGCCGGGGGAAGAAACGAGGGGTGGCTTTAAAACATCGCGGGTTCCAGGCCCGACGGACAGACGGAGGGCGGGCGCGGCGAGCGACGGGCGGCCGCCTCCGCTTCTCCCGGTGGTGCCCGGGACGGCTCCGGTGGTGGAAGAGGCCTAGGCGCTGCGGCGAGCGAGAGGGCCGGATCCGCGCAAGGAGGGAGGCAACCGGGAGCAGGGCCGGCCTCTGCGCCTCCTCCTCCTCCTCTTCCTCCTCCTCCTGTTCTTCTTCCTCCGCCGTCAGGCGCGGCTGTGGCGGTGGTAACGGCGGCTGAGCCCGGCTGCCGCTTCGAGGACCGAGGCAGGGGGGCGGGAACGCCAAGGCTGGAAGAGGGGGAGGACCGGGAGGAGGAGCCGCGTTCCGGGCAGAAGCCGCCGCAGTCCCAGCCCGCGCAAGGCTCCGCGCCTTTTCTAGCGCCGCTCTGACATCACGTCGGGCACGGCGCCCATTGGCTGCTCCACGCCCGCCCGGCTCCGTCTACCATGTGCTCACCGGTCGCCGGCTCGGTCCGGGAAGGGCCAAGGCTCCCCCGCCGCCTGGGGAACCATCCTCGCCTTCAGCCGGCCTGGCCGCGCCGTCCAGGCAGCCGTTGCTTTGCTACTACATCACCGGCGAGGAAATTGTTCCTGGCAGAGATGTCTCTCCCCCCCTCCACCCCCCCTCCGATCTCTCCCAGGAGGTTCATTGGTCCCTGCCTGCTGCCCCCCCCCCGACGCCCCCTTTTGCTTCCTTTCTGCTCGCAAAGAATGAGGCAGACCCCGTTCGCCCCTCGGGTGGGAAAGGGATCTTCTCCCCTCCCTTGGAGACTAAGTCAGAGAGAGGAATTTTCCGGGGAAGGAAGAAGTGGACTCTCGAAAAGGAGGGAGGGAGGGAAGAAGGAAGGAAGGAAGGAAGGAAGGAAGGAAGGAAGGAAGGAAGGAAGGAAGGAAAAAAGAAAGGAAGGAAGGAAGGAAGGAAGGAAGGAAGGAAGGAAGAAAGACAGAAAGGAAGAAGAGAGGGGAGAGAGGAAGGCAGGAAAGAAGGAAGGGAGGGAGGGAGGGAGGAAGGAAGAAAGAAAAAGAAAGGAAGGAAGGAAGGAAGAAAAAGAGGAAGGAAGGAGAGAGGGGAGGGAGGAAGGGAGGAAAGAAGGGAGGGAGGGAGGAAGGAGAAAGAAGGGAGAGAGGCAGGAAAGAATGAAGGAAAGAAGGATAATGTAGGAAGGACGGAAAGGATGGAGGAAAGAAAGAAAGAAGAAAAAGAAGGGAGAGGCAGAGAGGCAGGAAGAAAGGAAGGGAAGAAGGGAGGAAAGAAAGAAAGAAGAAAGAAAGAAAGAAGAAAGAAGGAAAGAAAAACAAAGGAAGAAAAACAGAAAGGGGAAAGAAAGAAAAAGGAGAGACACAGAGAGGCAGGAAAGAAGGAGGCAGGAAAGAAGGGAGAAAGGGAGGGAGGAGAGAAAGAAAGAAAGAAAGAAAGAAAGAAAGGAAGGAAGAAAGAAAGAAAGAAAGAAAGAAAGAAAGGAGGAAGGAAGGGAGAGAGGCAGGAAAGAAGGAAGGATCCCCCCCCAGTGAAGGGGGCGTGGCCGTCGAAAGAGTGGTCTGGTTCTACCGTTCCGAAGGCGGGGGGTGGGGGTAGAGAGCCTTTTCTGGTCCCCTGGGGGGGGCGATGCGCGCACATCAGCACCTGCATTAGAAAGCTGGTCCTGCATTGGCACAGCTTCGAAGGGGAACGGAAGGCTTTGGATGAACCAGCAGAGCACCAGAGCCATGATCCGAGGGGGTGGTTAGACGGGGGGGGGGGGAACTGGGGGTGGGGATGGGAAAGGAGGACCCCCCCCAGTTCCGCCCTTCCTTAATTGGGGTGGGGGGGGGGGGGGGCGGAGACGGTACTTTATAGGCCACCAGCTCCTATAGATGCCCATCAGTTCCAAAGGATGAATTGGGCATGGATCTAAACTAGAGTGACTCCGAAGGACCAGGACATCCTGCGCCCCCCCCCGGGCCCCCACCTTCTCCGGGATTCACTCGGCTGAACCTGTTTGAGAATATCCTGAGCAAAGAGTCATCCTGCCCCCCACTTTCTCCCCCCTCCCCCGCTTCAATCGGTATTTGAAGCCGGATTCAGAAAAATTGTCCGCATTTTCTTTTTTTTTTTTTTTTTGCTTTCTAAAGACTTTTTTTTTTTTGCGCATTTTTTAAAAAAATTTGATTTATATGCCGCCCTTCTCCGGAGACTCAGGGCGGCTTACAATGCGTTAAGCAATAGCCTTCCTACTTTTGTATATTTTTATACAAACTCGCCCCCATAATCTGGGTCCTCATTTTACCTAACCTTAGAAAGGATGGAAGACTGAGTCAACCTTGAGCCTGGCGAGATTCGAACTTGCAGTAATCGCAGGCAGCAGATGTAAGCGGATGTTGATAACAGTGCTTTAGTCTGCTGAGCCACCAGACCTCGGCAGTCTCCGGAGAAGGGCGGCATGTAAATCAAATTTCAAGGCTCTTTTTAAAAAGGGGCAGTGCCCCCTTATTTTTCCCCCACCCCACCCCCCAGGCTCAGACATTCAATGCACCCCCCCCCAGATTCCCCCCACTCCCAGGGCCGTCTTTAACAGTGTTATCCACCCCCACCCCCGGGCAAATAAAAAAAAATAAAAATGTAAACGGTCGATAACATTAAAACGTATAATTTCCACGTTAGTATTAATTTAAAAAAAAAAATGCAGTCAAATTTAATCAACCTGTTGCTGTGTTTATATGCTACAAGGTGCACGGAAGGGTTAACATACACAGAGGAGTACGGGGCCCCCTCTGCTCGTGGCAAGTGTCCATCAGGCCCAGGCGTTAAGATAGCCCTACCTCCCCTTCTTCTGGGGTGGGGGGCGGCATGTCAGGAAGGAGGCCCAGAGACCCTGGCCAAATCTGGTCCCGATTCCCTCCCAACTCTTTATTTATTTATTCAGTTCAATTAATTCAATTTCTCTGTTATTGTTACTGAACCAGCGACCGGTTTCCACTGAAGAGAGAAAGCCCCCCCACCCAAACTCTCTGTGGGAGAAAGCCCCGCCCTCTCTTCCTACTGGGCGGAGCTTACATCGAGTTGGAGAGAGAGAAAGAGAGAGAGAAAGACGGAAGGCAAGAAGCAACGACCGACAGAACTCGGGAGCCTTCGGGGAAGCTTCCTAGCTAGCTGAGTCTCCCTTTTGTCATTCGAGGGAGGGTCGTCGGAGCTTCCCAGGAAGACCCCCCCACTCCAGCTACTCATCTGCTTCCCCCACGGTCCCTTATCAAGCAAGGCCGCCGCACTGCCGGAATTAACGGGGAACCGGAGTGACGCCGGATTCATTCCGGGCTCCTTTTCTCTGCGCCCACTCCAAGGGGGGATCGGCTTCTAATCTGGGGCGGGGGGGGTTTGCCTGGTCAGTCCTTCGCACCTCCACCAAACCGTTTTGGATGGGGGGAGGGGGCTGTGAGGCCCCCCCCCTTTCTCCCCATCCCGTGAAGAAGTGCTCTCTCGCTCATTGTAACCGAACGGAAGGGACCTTCGAGGTCGTCTAGTCCAACCCCCTTCCTCTCACGCTTGGAGACCTATACTAGGGATTCGAACCGACCTTTCTGACCGACAAGCTCAGTGTCTTAGCCACTGAGCCACCTAAGCAGGCTTTGAGGCGGGGAGGGGGGCGCATCAGGAAGGGTCTCCTGGGGAGGAAGAGGGGGGGAAGGAGGCGGCTGCTGTATAACCCCCTCCCGACCTCCCCCTCCGCTCCGATTTTCCCGGGGTACCCTGGAGCAAAGAGCCAGGGCTGCGCGGTTGGAAGTCCGGACGGGTCAAGAGACACCCCACCCCACCCCTGCTGCCGCCCCCTCCTCACATCCTCTGGATTAACGATCTCGCCCGGTTTGGGGTCTCTCTGCGGTCGGTAATTGGATTGATTCAAAGCGGCGGGGTCATCATTTATCCCAGGGAGGCAGGAGACGAAGGCTGGGCGCTCCGTTTCCCCCTCGCACGCCCCCTCCCCATCCCACCCCCCACCCCACCCCAGGGCCGTCTTAACAGCATTAATGGGCCCCCCATAAGGCAACGCAGTGTAACTGGTCTGGGGCCCCTAAAACAACTACTTCACAGGATTAAAAATGTAAAGGGTGGATAAAATTAAACATGTATTTATTGCCGACCAAATCGGAGTTGAAACATTAAAAACTCGCTGTGCAGCAACCACAATAAACATTTGAACAATACAAGCGAGGCTTGGAAAACACTAAGAGTCAGCTAATATAATATGATATTCACTAATGTAATATTCAGCCACCCAGTCGCTGTATTTATATGATACAAGGAGGTGCATTGAAGGGTAACAGTAACAGAGTTGGAAGGGGCCTTTGGAGGTCATCTAGCTCAACCCTCCTGCTCTCAGGCAGGAGACCTAGACTAGGGATTCGAACCGCCGGCCCTTTCTGGTCGGCAAGCTCGGCGTCTTAGCCACTGAGCCACCTAGCCAGGTGACAAAACACAGATGAGTATGGGGGACAAGCTCGGCGTCTTAGCCACTGAGCCACCCAGCCAGGTAACATAACATAAGTGAGTATGGGGGACAAGCTCGGCGTCTTAGCCACTGAGCCACCTAGCCAGGTAACATAACACAGGTGAGTGTGGGGACAAGCTCGGCGTCTTAGCCACTGAGCCACCTAGCCAGGTAACATAACACAGGTGAGTGTGGGGACAAGCTCAGAGTCTTAGCCACTGAGCCACCTAGCCAGGTAGCATAACACAGGTGAGTGTGGGGACAAGCTCGGCGTCTTAGCCACTGAGCCACCTAGCCAGGTAACATAACACAGGTGAGTGTGGGGACAAGCTCAGAGTCATAGCCACTGAGCCACCTAGCCAGGTAGCATAACACAGGTGAGTGTGGGGACAAGCTCAGAGTCATAGCCACTGAGCCACCTAGCCAGGTAACATAACACAGGTGAGTGTGGGGGATAAGCTCGGCGTCTTAGCCACTGAGCCACCTAGCCAGGTAACATAACACAGGTGAGTGTGGGGACAAGCTCGGCGTCTTAGCCACTGAGCCACCTAGCCAGGTAACATAACACAGGTGAGTGTGGGGACAAGCTCAGAGTCTTAGCCACTGAGCCACCTAGCCAGGTAGCATAACGCAGGTGAGTATGGGGGACAAGCTCAGCGTCTTAGCCACTGAGCCACCCAGCCAGGTAACATAACATAAGTGAGTATGGGGGACAAGCTCAGCATCTTAGCCACTGAGCCACCCAGCCAGGTAACATAACATAAGTGAGTATGGGGGACAAGCTCAGCATCTTAGCCACTGAGCCACCCAGCCAGGTAACATAACGCAGGTGAGTATGGGGACAAGCTCGGCATCCTAGCCACTGAGCCACCTAGCCAGGTAACACAACACAGGTGAGTATGGGGACAAGCTCGGCGTCTTAGCCACTGAGCCACCTAGCCAGGTAACATAACACAGGTGAGTATGGGGACAAGCTCAGAGTCATAGCCACTGAGCCACCTAGCCAGGTAACATAACACAGGTGAGTGTGGGGACAAGCTCAGCATCTTAGCCACTGAGCCACCTAGCCAGGTAACAAAACACAGGTGAGTATGGGGACAAGCTCAGAGTCATAGCCACTGAGCCACCTAGCCAGGTAACATAACGCAGGTGAGTATGGGGACAAGCTCGGCGTCTTAGCCACTGAGCCACCTAGCCAGGTAGCATAACACAGGTGAGTATGGGGACAAGCTCGGCGTCTTAGCCACTGAGCCACCTAGCCAGGTAGCATAACGCAGATGAGTATGGGGACAAGCTCGGCGTCTTAGCCACTGAGCCACCTAGCCAGGTAACATAACACAGGTGAGTGTGGGGACAAGCTCGGCGTCTTAGCCACTGAGCCACCTAGCCAGGTAGCATAACGCAGATGAGTATGGGGACAAGCTCGGCGTCTTAGCCACTGAGCCACCTAGCCAGGTAACATAACACAGGTGAGTAGAGCAAGGCTCCCTGGTCTTGTTGGTGAAGAAGAAACGGAGCAGAGCACTAGAAACGAGAGGCAGAGACTTTATAAAAATAATAATAATAAAAATAAACCCAACCGCCGCGGCTTCCCTCGACCTTCTGGCGTCTCCCTTCCAGGGACGGAGTGAGGGGGAGGAGGAGGGGGGCTTCTCCATTCCCAGAAGCGCCCCTCCCATCCACCTGTCCCTCTGGGAGGCGACAGGTGAGCGTCTGCCGGCCGGGCCCACCGCCATCTGCCGCTCCACCAACCGCCAGGACAAAAGGAAGGCTCCGCCGAGGGAAAAGACAGACTAATTGGGGGGGGGGGGTTCAGGTGCCCCCCCCTCCGTCTGTCCGCCGTTTCTGGGGGTGGGCAACGAGAGGAACGGAGAAACCGAGGCCGCATCCCAGCCCGCCTATCCGGAGCAGGATCTAGGAAGCTGGGGTGGGGGGTGGGAGACTGACGCTTCAGGGAGACCCCCCCCTAAGGAGAGGGGTCTTTAGTTTCCCAGGACGCGAACCCCTCCCGTTGTTCTCTCTGTTCCAGAGAGGTCGAGATTAAGGGGAGGGGGTTTAATCTTTCCACCCCCAGACCCCGAAAGAGGGACAGGTTAGAAGCGGGGGGGGGGGACGGACGCTTCAGGGAGACCCCCCCAATTCCGTAGGGAGTGGGTTTTTTTTTACTTTCCTGGGACGCGAACCCCTCCCGTGAATCTGTTCCAGAGAGGTCGAGATTCGGAAGGGGGGGTTAATCTTTCCACCACCCCCAGACCCCGAAAGAGGGACAGGTTAGAGGCGGGGAGAGGGGAGGGGTGTCTCCCTATAATTCTTAACCAGGACTAGATTTCTTCCTTAATCTCTCCTTAAACCAATGGAGACCCTCCTTTTTTTGAAAAGAGGGTCGTTAGAGGAAGGGGTCGTTCGCTCGGGGGCCCCCCTCATTTGATAAGGGAGGGGAAGGGGACGAAAACCCCCTCCCCCTTTCTCTTCAGTGGACTATTAATTCGCTCTCAGGAACCTAAAGATGAGCTAATAATTGGCGGCCTCTTTCCTCTTCCCCCTTCCTCTCCTTTCTCCCCCTCCCCACTTTCGATTTTATTTGTGTTTTATTTGCAAATAATTAGCTGAAGCTGCCTTTGGATCGCCCCCTTCCCTAACTCTGCCCGGCTGGAGATCCCGACGTCGGAATCACTTAAGATCAGGCTTTTAATTAGTCCACCTTCGCGTAAAACTACTAAATAATGAACCTTCCCATCCTCCTCCATGCACACGCCGACTCTCCCCCGGGTTTCCTTCTCTGGTGGAGGGCCAGCGGTGGCCGGCCCAGATGTGCGGAAAGCTTTTAGACTACTAAAATACAAGAGGTTGCGGGACCCTGCTCGGGCCGGGAAGCTGAAAAAGAGAGCCAGCCGTATGCAACTGTGGAACTCGCTGCCACTGGATTGTGTGAGGGGCCACTTTCCCTTCCTTGATTTTTAGGCGGATTGAAAAGGGAAACGCCTCCTTGCTGCTTTGAGGGCTCCCTACAGAAGCCTTTGGCTTAAAGACGGGACCCCCAAATTTGGGGGGGGGAGATAGGCAGAGAGAGAGAGCAAATTAGCAGCCCGCCTGCCAAATAATCCTGTTTCTCCATCCCCTTCCTTTAAGGCAGTGGTGAAATCCATTTTTTTTAACTACTGGTTCTGTGGGCGTGGCTTGGTGGGCGTGGCATGGCTTGGTGGGCGTGGCAGGAGAAGGATGCTGCAAAATCGCCATTCTCACCCCACTCCTAGGGGAAGGATATTGCAAAATCCCCATTCCCTCCCCACTCCTGGGGGAAGGATACTGTAAAATCCCCATTCCCTCTTCACTCCTGGGGGAAGGATATTGCAAAATCCCCATTCCCTCCCCACTCCTGGGGGAAGGATATTGCAAAATCCCCATTTCCACCCCACTCTGGGGCCAGCCAGAAGTGGTATTTGCCGGTTCTCCAAACTACTCAAAATTTCCGCTACCGGTTCGCCAGAACCTGTTAGAACCTGCTGGATTTCACCCCTGCCTTAAGGGTTGCAGGATATATGGAGAACGAGCTAAAAACCTTTCGACCTTTTCTTTTCTCTTTCCCCCCGTCCGGATTTCCAAGACAGTAACAAATAACAAGAGTTGGAAGGGGCCTTGGAGGTCATCTAGTCCGACCCCCTGCTCACGCAGGAGAGTCGAACCGCCGAACTGCCGACCTTTTCTGATCGACAAGTTCAGCGTCTCAATTCTTTCCGCCGCTCCCCCTACCCCCCCTACCCCCCCCCAATCCTGTGTGAAAGCCCTCCTCCTCTTAAAACAGGACCCAATGTTTTTGTTTGGAAAAAAAGCTATTTTTGCCACTGGAAGAGCAGGCCAGGGGGTTAAGGGAAAGGTGGGGCTCCGGGAGGGTAGGGGGCCGAGCTTGGCTCCGGACCCAAAGGGCCTCTCCTGCTCCTGGCTGGGTTCCAGCCCCCCCCCCCACGAAAGGGGGAGCGAAACAACTGGTCAGTTCTCCTCTTCTCTTCTCTTCTCTTCTCTTCTCTTCTCTTCTCTTCTCTTCTCTTCTCTTCTCTTCTGTCCTGTCCTGTCCTGTCCTGTCCTGTTGGGCGAAGGAAGGCCGCCCCGGAAGGCAAGAAAACTGTCCCTTTGGTCCCCTTACTAAGTAGTCCAGTTCCTTTTTCGGCAGCGGTTGTGGTCGGGTTTCAGAGCTTTAGGATCCCGCGCAGGGGAAGGAAAGTAGAGGGGGGGGCCCTCCCATGGTGAACTGCAATGAACGGATCGGTGGATTCAGAATCCAGCATCTTTTCTTTCTCTCTCTCTCTCTCTCTTTCTTTCTTTCTTTCTTTTTTTTTTTTTTGCCCACGGAGGAAGGCCAAAGGTAAGAGCTCTTGCTCTCACCATCAGGAGGTTGCGAGTTCGATCCTAGGTAGAGGCAGAATGTAGGATCTTCTGCTCGGGCACGGGGTTGGACTGGATGACCTCCAAGGTCCCTTCCAACTCTGTTCATCTGTTAACCTGACGCTTTCCGAGGAAGGAAGGACAAAGACGGCTGGCTATTAGAAATCCACGCACCCACGCACCCACCCACACTCCTGAGCCTTTCCACAGGCGGGGGGGACCTGGAGGGGCCTTTTGTGGTGGTGGGAGGTCTTGGCAGGGAGGGTGGGACGCAAGGGGTCCGCTCCCACCCCCCACCCCCACCCAGCGCAGAAGGAAGGAAGCAGCTCTTTCTCTTCCGTAGGGGAGTTTTCTTCAAACGAAAGACGCCAAATTTGCGGAGATCCGAGCCAGGGACGGCGCGATCCGAAGGCCAGCGCTCCGCTTCCCTGCCCGTGGATTCCCACGTTGTTTTCTCTCCCCAAACGCGCACGGGCCCGGGGCTTCTGCCACCCACCGCCCATCCGACGTTGGGTTTTTTTTTTTTTTTTGGCACCTCTAATCTAACCGGGACCCACGCGCGCGCGTAACGGCCACCGGCGGGAGAAAACGAAAACCCCACGCCGGTGGGCTGCGCGTTTTCTAAGATCGATCCTCCCCCCCTCCGTTTTTTTTGCCCACCCCCCCAAAAAAACTCATTGTTTAAGCTCCCCCTTCTGCCACCAAAGGGGACCCCTCAGCTTTCGCCCTCCTGCATCCATTGCGCCTCCATGCCGGACAAGCGCAGCTCTGTCTGGATCCCGAATACCGCTGCGCCTGTTTGTCCCCGCCACCATCCAAAGCCGGTTTTAGTTGAAGTGGCTGGTGGGGCGGAAAGAAACTCAGCGCTGCGCGTAAAGGCGTTGCAAACACCCCCCCCCAAAAGGTCCGGTTGAGAGCGCAACAGCCCTAGCCTCTTCTATCGGCTCCTCTTGGTCATCCAGACCAACCGGGTTGGTCTGGATGACCTCCAGGGTCCCTTCCAGCTCTATTTCGATTGATTTTATTTATTTATTTTTTATTTATTTATTTATTAATTATCAAATTGATAGACCGCCCTTCTCCCGAAGGACTCAGGGCGGTGTACAGCCAAAGTAAAAAACATAGATACAAACATTGATTGATTGAGTGATTGATTGATTTAGAGGTTCAGGAAACTTCTCGACTGCAACCCCCGTTAGGGAGCCTTCCTGCCTTCCCCACCGACCCACCCAACCCCTGCCGAATTTTTTTAACCTGCCACGTTTATTTATTTATTTATTTATTTATTTATTTATTTATTTATTTATTTATTTATATTTATTTTTATTTATTTTTATTTATTTATTTATTTATATTTATAATTAATTAATTAATTATATTATAATTAATTTTATTGGTTGGTTGGTTGGTTGGTTGGTTCGATTTATATGCCGCCCTTCTCCGGAGACTCAGGGCGGCTTACAATGCGTTAAGCAATAGCCTTCATACTTTTGTATAGTTTCAGCTTATTGCCCCCACAATCCGGGTCCTCATTTTACCTACCTCGAAAGGATGGAAGGCTGAGTCAACCTTGAGCCTGGTGAGATTTTGAACTGGCAGTAATTGCAGGCAGCTGGTGCTACTTAACAGCACTTTAGTCTGCTGCGCCACCGAGGCTCACGTTCCTTCTTGACTTCTGCTCATCAGAAAAGTTCGGCAGTTCGGCGGTTCGAATCCCTAGTACAGGGTCTCCTGCGGGAGGAGGGGGGTGGACTAGATGACCTCCAAGGTCCCTTCCAGCTCTATTCCGATTGATTGATTGAGAGGTTGAGGAAACCTCTCGACTGCCACTCTCGTTAGGGAGCTTTCAGCCTTCCCCCACTCAACCCCCAGCCCGAACTTCGTAACCTGACACGTTCCTTCTTGACTTCTGCTCATGAGAAAGGTTCGGCAGTTCGGCGGTTCGAATCCCAAGTACAGGTCTCCTGCGGGAGCAAGGGGACGGACTACATGACCTCCCAAGGTCCCTTCCGACTCTTGTTATTGTTAAAGCTCTACAGCACAACAGCTAAAAATCCCAGAGAGCACCCCAGTTTCTTACAAGGGGGACAAGCCAGACAAAAATGCAGGACCCCAAAGCGGGGTCTCCCTTCCATGTTTGAAAAGACAACATCTCCGGCCCCCCCCCGTCTTTTGTCTTTTTCCCCACCCGCCACCTTTCTCCGGCGAAAGGGGGGGGAGTGGCTTTCTGCAAAGCCGCCCCCCCCCAAAAAAAACTCTTCCGAAAATCCCCCAGGGCAATTCGCGGATCAGAAGGGCCAAATCCCTCTCCCCCCTCCTCACGGTCCCCCTCCAGGGATGCCAAAGCGTTCGCGGAGCTCAGAAGCGAAGTCTGGGCGCCCCCTCCCCAAGAAGGAAGCCGTGGAGAACTCGCAGCCTCGTTTACGGATCTGTCGGGTTTTTTTTTTTCTTTAAAAGCGGAAAATGCACAGTTGGGTGGAGGGATTCGGGGAGAAAGGGGGGGTTGGCTGAAGAAAGCGGAGGGGTGGAAAGGGGGACGCGATTGATTCGAATTCGCCGGCAAGGCAGCCGCCAAAACGGGGAGACTTACTTAGTCTCTTCGTTGAAGGCAGAAATACGCGCCCTCCCCCCAATATTAGGGACGGGAAACCGGAGGGGGGGAGGGAAACAACCCTTCCCGGACCCCTCCCCGAAGGAGAAGAGGGGAGGACTTTAACAACAACAACAAAAAACAAACCGAAAAACAAGCGTTGTGTAGCCGAAAAATCGAATTTAATGCAGCTCCAAAGGAAAAAAGAGGACGGAATCAAACGCGGGAGCGCAACGGGCGCGGAGGTGACTCCGATCCTTCGCTGCTCACCCCGCCAAGCCCCGGTGCCTGGAAGGATCGGAGGGCGCGAGAGGCAGAGCCGGAAAGCGCCCCGAGAACCTAGGAGCGATCTTAAGCCCTCCGAATAAAATCCGAATGAGAGGTGAAAGAAAGAAAGAAAGAAAGAAAAGAAAGAAAAGAAAGAAAGAAGAAGAAAAAGAAAGAAAGAAAGAAAGAAAGAAAGAAAGAAAGAAAGAAAGAAAGAAAGAAAGAAAGAAAGAAAGAAAGAAAGAAAGAAAGAAAGAAAGAAAGAAATCATTTGCCGGTGACATCCCGTATCCTGTGGATGGGGCGCAACAACGAGGCGCTCCCGCGAATAAATGACAATGGAACGGAGGCTTGGCAAAACACAGTCTTCGTCCCGCCACCACACCCCACCGCCCCTAGGAGGGAAGGAAAGAAAGCGGAGGAGACCGAGCGAACCGGTAGAGCCGAATCCCTGCGCCGAGAAACCTACCGGGACGAAGAGGAGGAGGAGGAGGAAGCGCGGAGTTCCGCCGCTCGTCGCCTCGGCCGGGGTTCCCTGCGCGGAGGAGCCAGCCGTTGGGGCGGCGGCCGAGGGCCCCCGCCCCGCTTCCCCGCCCCCTTTTTTTCGCCAGCATCCTAAAAGTCAGCGCGCACCTGCCCGCCGCCTTACCTGCCTGGCGCTCCGCGGAGACGGCGCCCAGCTCAGTCGAGAGGGAGCGGCGGGGGCCCTGCGCCCGGGCACGATGGCGCGCTGGCGAAGGGAGGCGCGGAGGCTCCGGACGGGGACGCGCAAGCCTGCCCCCCGCCGGCGCTTTTGGAGACGAGACGACGTGGAAGTGGAGGCCGGGGAACCGTTGAGTCGGGCCGGGCCGGAACAGTGGAAGAGTCCCGTCCGAAATCGGAGCTTCTCAGCTGGCTCCCATCCCTCCATCACTGCTCCCGAACGGCAAGCGAAATACGGGAATGCTTCCCCCCTCCCTCCCTTTTCTCCTTCCTTCCTTCCTTCCTTCCTTCCTTCCTTCCTCCCCTCCCCTTCCTTTTCTCTGCTTCCCTTCCCTTCTCTTTGCTTGCTTGCTTTCCTTCTTTCCTTCCTTCCTTCTCCTTTCTTTCCCTTCTCTCTTCTCCTTCCCTCTCTCTCTCCCTCCTTTCTTTCCCTCCCTTCCTCCCTCCCTCCCCCTCCCTTCCTTTTCTCCGTTTCCCTTCTCTTTCCTTTCCTTCCTTCTTTCCTTCCTTCCTTCTCCCTCTTTCCTTTTTCTCTCTTCTCCTTCCCTCCCTCCTTTCTTTCCCTTCCTTCCTCCCTCCCTCCCTCCCCCTCCCGTTCTGTTTCTCTTCTCCTTCCTTCTTTCCTTCCTTCCTTCCTCCCTCCCCCTTCCTTTTCTGTTTTCCTTTTCCTTCTTTCCTTTCCCTCCTTCCTTCCCTCCCTTTTCTCTGTTTCCCTTCTCTTTCCTCCCTCCCTCCCCTCCCTTTTCTCTGTTTCCTTTCTCCTCCCTCCCTCTCTTTTCTCTGCTTCCCTTCTCTTTCCTTTCCTTCTTTCCTTTCTTCCTTCTCCCTCTTTCCCTTCTCCTCTCTTTCCCTCCCTTTCTTCCCCTTCCTCCCTCCCTCCCCTTCCTTTTCTGTTTCCCTTTTCCTTCTTTCCTTCTTTCCTTCTTCCCTCCCTCCTTCCCTCCCTTTTCTCTGTTTCCCTTCTCCTTCCTTCTTTCCTTCTTTCCTTCCTTCTCCCTCTTTCTTTCCTTCACCTCTCTTCTCCTTCCCTCCCTTTCTTTCCCTTCCTTCCCTTCTTCCCCTTCCCTTCCCGCAGGCGGATCTTAACCTGCCAAAGCCTTTCCTTCCCCCCACTCCCAGACAGTGGGGCTTAATTAGAGTGGGCTTAAGGGCTGTTGCATCATCCTCATCCTCGACGCTCCCCTTCATGAAGGACATCCGTTATCTGCTAATGAGCTTCCATAATGAGCGGCAGTCTATCTCATTATCGGAATCCAGGCCCAGACAGACGGGCAGGCATAGTCCATGCTTGTTCCAGGAGAATTGGCAGCTGAGATCGCTCCATATTTATTTTTTTCTCAGCGAAGCCAAAATGAGATCGAATTCGGGGCTCAGTCAGGGGTGAAGACGGGGAAGTGAGCCTTGCGGTGCTCATTTGGGGGGTCAACCCTTGCCTCGTTGGCAAGGCGGACATAAAAACGAGGAGGAAGGACTTCCCCCTTTCTTGGACAATTCACAAAAATCCATTCGGATTCTGAATCGGGAGCAATATTTCTGCAGCCTCAAGGAAAAATCCCATAAACTCTCTTCTGCATAACACAGAGAGGTGTTTGGCCCTGTTAGGAGCCCTGGATTGATTCACAGGACACCCCCCAAATCGCAGAGAATTCTTTGGGGAGGTGAAGATCCCTCTCGACTGACTCGCGAGGAGATATTCTTTTCCGTTTGACTTTGGAGCCAAAGCTGGCCTCTTAGGTTTGGTAGATTGATTTGCCCTCTACTTGCACCCCAAACGTTTGGGAGGGTGCTATCACAGAGCATGACAGCACCTTCAGATCGGAAAATGTGTTTTCTGGTCAAAACAGTGAAATCATATTATTCGGGGATCTGCTCAAATACTTGAGCACTGCTTGTGGATTAAAGGATGTAGACACAGAATCCCTTCCTTCCTTCCTTCCTTCCTTCCTTCCTTCCTTCCTTCCTTCCTTCCTTCCTTCTTTCCTTCCTCCCTCCCTCCATTCCTTCCTTCCTTCCTTCCTTCCTTCCTTTCCTCCCTCCCTCCCTCCGTTTCTTCCTTTCTTAATTCACACCCAGAATATTTTTCCTTCCTTCTTTCCTTCCTTCCTTCCTTCCTTCCTTCCTTAATTCGCACCCCAGATAGTTTTCCTTCCTTCCTTCCTTCCTTTCCTCCCTCCCTCCCTCCGTTTCTTCCTTTCTTAATTCACACCCAGAATATTTTTCCTTCCTTCCTTCCTTCCTTCCTTCCTTCCTTCCTTCCTTCCTTCCTTCCTCCCTCCCTCCCTCCCTCCCTCCCTCCATTTCTTCCTTCCTCCCTTCCTTCCTTCCCAACCAGGATATATTTTCTTCCTTCTTTCCTTCCTTCTTCCCTCCCTCCCTCCCTCCCTCCATTCCTTCCTTCCTTCCTTCCTTCCTTCCTTCCTTCACACCCCAGATAGTTTTCCTTCCTTCCTTCCTTCCTTCCTTCCTTCCTTCCTTCCTTCCTTCCTTCCCTTCCCTTCCCTTCCCCCTCCCTCTCCCTCTCTCTCCCTCCCACCCTAGTCTGACATATACAGTCCCACCCTATCCTATTTCAGTTTCTTTGCAAATTGTGGAATTGTTTTTTTAACCCTTTAATCCTTTAACCTTCAGGGAAAGAAAGAAAGAAAGAAAGAAAGAAAGAAAGAAAGAAAGAAAGAAAGAAAGAAAGAAAGAAAGAAAGCTGTGTCTAAATGGTGTTCCTCTTCAAAATTCCAGCCCACTCCCCACTCCATCCATGCATTTTGGCATGCTTCAAGTGAACAGATCCAGGCACTTAAATTAGACCTGCCCCTCCCTCCCCTCCCCCTCCCTCTCTCCCTCTTTCATTTATTACTAATACAATCCTCTTAACTGTGATTTATTTGTTAAACAAAGTGCCATACTCCATCACTTATTCATCTTAATTTCAACAAAATTAAAGTCATCACTGTTACACTACACCTAATTGCGCCGGCAATGAAACAAACTTAAGATGTTAATCAAAATAAATTGAAGATAAACAATAAAATCATTACATCTTTGCAGCCGTAAGTGTAACTAATCAGTTTTGACTTGAAGCATCCAAACACAAATAATGAATCTGTCAGCAAAACGGCACTCATTAAAATAAAGGCACACACTCAGCTGGAGCCCCTGAGGCTGCCTACACCAGCCTGCCCTCCCGAGGCAGCCGCGTTTCCCACCCCAAAAAATGCCCACATGATCCTGGGCAGGAGAGCCCCGGTGGTGATTGAGAGAAGGCACTTAGGTGCTTTTCTCCAGCACTAATCCTGGAGGTCCTGAGGGTGGCTTGGGGAGGGACAAGAGGACCCCCTTGTACAGATGGGGTGCCAATAAAGGAGAATATTTGTATGCTTAGGGTTGAAATGAAGGGTCCTTGGAGCTCTCTCTGAACTTGGTGGTTTTCTTGCAAATGTTTCATGACCCAAACTGGATAACGACATCAATGCTAGAAGGGAGGGGTGGGAGGAGGAGGAAGTAGAGGAGGAAGTAGAGGAGAAGGAGAAGGAAGAAGAGGAGGAAGAGGAGGAGGAAGAGGAGGAGAAGAAGGAAGAAGAGGAGGAGGAGGAAGAGGTGGAGGAGGAGGAGATGGAGGAGGAGGAGAAGGAGAGAGGAGGAGAAGAGGAGAAGGAAAAGGAGGAGGAGGAGGGAGAGGAGGAGGAAGTAGAGGAGAAGGAGGAGGAAGAGGAGGAGGAGGAGAAGGAGGAGGAGGAGAAGAAGGAAGAAGAGGAGGAGGTGGAAGAGGAAGAGGTGGTGGTGGAGGAGGAGATGGAGGAGGAGGAGAAGGAGAGAGAGGAGGAGGAGAGAAGGAGGAGGAGGAGGAGGAGGAGGAGGAGGAGGAAGAGGGAGGAGGAGGAGGAGGAGGAAGGAGGAGGAGGAGGAGAAGGAGAGGAAGAGGAGGTGGAGGAAGAGATGGAGGAGGAGGAAGATGAGGAGGAGGAAGAGGAAGAGGAGAAGAAGAAGGAAGAGGAGGAGGAGAAGAAGAAGGAAGAGGAGGAAGAAGAGGAGGAGGAAGAGGAGGAGGAGAAGGAAGAGATGGAGGAGGACGACGGCTGAGGAGTAGGTAGTGTCCTCTCACCCTGGTAGTTTTCCTGCAGATATTTCATGATCCAACTAAGTAACATCATCAATGCTAGAAGGGAGTGGGATGGGGAGAGGAGGAGGAGGAAAAGTAGAAGAAGAAAAGGAGGAGGACTGTAGATTCCTTGGTGCTCTCTAAGCTTGGTGGTTTTCTTGCAGACATTTCGTGACCCAACTAGGGAACATCATCAGTGTTACAAAGATATGGGCTCCTTTCTCTCCCTCCCTGTCTCTCTCTCTCTCTCTCCTCTCCCCCCTCTCTCCCTTCTAGCACTGATAATAAAACTTGGCTCACGAAACTTCTGCAAGAAAACTACCAAGCTCAGAGAGCACCAAATCCCTCCTCCCAGATGGGGCGGCCCAGAGCAACATCACATCACACATGCAAGAGAGAGAGAGCGCGGCTTCATTCAACGGAAAAGATCACTCTCGATCCAGAATCCACTCTGCCTGACGGAAGAAGGGGTAGCTGTGAGGATGCAAAAGAGTGGGCAGGAGAGAGAGAGAGAGAGGGAGAGAGATCCCGCGAAACCAAGATAGTTGTGGTCAGTTTTGTGGAGCTTCCCAATTGGGGGGGGGGGGCTTTCTAAAACCAATTGGGACAGGCTAATACTTGCAATTAAGGAGAAAGAATAAACGGAATATTATACGATAGGGGAATTATTTTATCAATGGTTAGAGAATAAAAAAAAATGGAAGTCTGGAAATAAAAGGAGGAGATTAAAGAAGGGTAGAAAATATCACAAGACAGAGATGTAAACAATATGATGATTGTTATGATGATGATTATTAGGATTATTATTCGTAATATTATTATTAGATTCTTATTAGAAGATATGTTAAGAGGGAAAATGAATAGGTTTACTATGCATCTTTCTTCTTTTCCTTACTAGTATCTTACTCTTCCCACTTATTTATTTATTTATTTATTTATTGATTGATTGATTGATTGATTTATTGATTTATTGGTTTGATTTATATGCCGCCCTTCTCCGGAGACTCAGGGCGGCTTACAATGCATTAAGCAATAGCCTTCATACTTCTGTATATACCTGCTTAGTAGGGCTTTTGCCCCCCCCAAGCGGTGTTCTTTTTTATACAAAGTCAGCTTATTGCCCCCACAATCCGGGTCCTCATTTTACCTACCTCGGAAGGATGGAAGGCTGAGTCAACCTTGAGCCTGGTGAGATTTGAACTCGCAGTAATTGCAGGCAGCTGGCAGCTAAGTGCTATTTAACAGCACTTTAGTCCACTGCGCCACCAAGGCTCTTTATTACTATAACCGTGTTGCTTGTATCTTTCAATTTATATTGTTTTTATTTGTTTCCTAGTACGATTTGATAGCTTATTAGTAACCTTGAATATCGCTAAGTGTTGTATCTTTTTATTCTTGAAGAATGTATTTTATTCTCCTTATGTACTGTACACTGAGAGCATAAGCGCCAAAGACAAATTCCTTGTGTGTCCAATCACACTTGGCCAATAAAGAATTCTATTCTATTCTATTCTATTCTATTCTATTCTATTCTATTCTATTCTATTCTATTCTATCCTATCCTATCCTATCCTATTCTATTCTATTCTATTCTATTCTATTCTACTCTACTCTACTCCATTCCATTCCTTCTCTCTATTCTATTCTATTCTATTCTATTCTATTCTATTCTATTCTATTCTATTCTATTCTATTCTATTCTATTCTAGTCCAGTCCAGTCCAGTCCAGTCCAGTCCAGTCCAGTCCAGTCCATTCATTCCATTCCTTCTCTCTATTCTATTCTATTCTATTCTATTCTATTCTATTCTATTCTATTCTATTCTATTCTATTCTATTCTATTCAATTCTATTCTATTCTATTCTATTCTACTCTACTCTACTCTACTCTACTCTACTCCATTCCATTCCTTCTCTCTATTCTATTCTATTCTATTCTATTCTATTCTATTCTATTCTATTCTATTCTATTCTATTCTATTCTATTCTATTCTATTCTATTCTAGTCCAGTCCAGTCCAGTCCATTCATTCCATTCCTTCTCTCTATTCTATTCTATTCTATTCTATTCTATTCTATTCTATTCTATTCTATTCTATTCTATTCTATTCTATTCTAGTCCAGTCCAGTCCAGTCCAGTCCAGTCCAGTCCATTCATTCCATTCCTTCTCTCTATTCTATCCTATCCTATCCTATCCTATCCTATCCCATTCCATTCCTTCTCTCTATTGTATTCCATTCCATTCCATTCCATTCCATTCCATTCCATTCTTTCTATTTTCTTATTCTTATTATTCTATGTTCAATATTACAACTGTAAGATCACAGAATTAATATAAATGTAATGAATGCTGTTGTAAACTTTGATGGTTATTGCACAGATGATTGGTACGCAACACACTGTTTAAAAGGGAAGATGGAATGTTTATATTAAAAATAAAAATATTTTATATATAAATATATAAAATCCTGTTGGGCACCTCCGATCTCTCCCCTTCTCCAGCTCTCTTTGAAGCAGGGATCCTGGGTTCAGGGTAGCCTACAGGATGGTCCTGATTTTCCCTCCCTTAGCCTCTGTACTATATTGTCCTCTCCGGCCAGCATCTCAAGAGCTTTCAAATATATTAGTTCCTCACATCTCTCTTCCTTCCTGGAGATGCCACACACCCCCCTTAAACTTTCCACATGACTTTTTCGAGGGGAAGGGTTTGGGGACTGGCTTACCTTTCCTTTCCATTTCCGTCCTGGGAGTATTTTGGGGTTGTCTTCTGCAGAACCCGTAACTCACCTGCAAGGGAATTGAGCCATGAGGCTGGTTGATCATCAGCCTCCAATCTTAAACCTACAACTTTGCTAAGAAGTCCTTTCCTAGCACAATAGCTTCACATGGTTGTCGCTTGCAGAAATGGGAGTTTTGCGGTCTTGTGAGCACTAAACCAAGGGATAGAAAAAGACCCGAGAATTACAGAACAACCTCATTTTATCAATAACGGGGATCAATTTCCTTCTCTTATTTATTGTTTATTTATGTATTGGTTCGATTTATATGCCGCCCTTCTCCGGAGACTCAGGGCGGCTTACAATGCGTTAAGCAATAGCCTTCATACTTTTGTATATACCTGCTTAGTAGGGCTTTCAGTCCCCCCCCCAAGCGGTGTTCTTTTTTATACAAAGTCAGCTTATTGCCCCCACAATTCGGGTCCTCATTTTACCTACCTCGGAAGGATGGAAGGCTGAGTCAACCTTGAGCCTGGTGAGATTCGAACTCGCAGTAATTACAGGCAGCTGGAAGCTTAAGTGCTATTTAACAGCGCTTTAGTCCGCTGCTCCACAAGACCCTTGTGCTTTAGGCTGACATTTGCAGAGTCAAATGTCCCAAAATGTCCCCTTTTTTTTTTCAAGAGGCAACTGGACTTTCTTGTTTTTCTTTGAAGACGTTTCGCTTCTCATCATCCAAGAAGCTTCTTCGGCTCTGACTGGATGGTGGGGAATGGAAGGATTTATGCTCCTTGCGGACAGCTGGTCATTTGCATCCTTTTAGAGAGTTGTTTGGAGGTTTAAATGAGTGTGGAGCCTTCTTGGAACTGATGGAAGGACTGTGTTGCAGACTTGAAATAGATGAGGTCTTATTATAGCGAGCTCCTCTGTTTGAGAGAGGGCTGTCCAATTTTGACATAGATGTCCTCTTTGACCTCTCTTTCAAACCAGAGTGGTCCTCTCTGTCCAAAATGTGGACTTTGTAGGAAAAGGGGATTTAGGACTGCTTTTTTCCAAGAGGCAAGTGGACTTTCTGGGTTTTTTCTTTTGAAGACGTTTTGCTTCTCATCCAAGAAGCTTCTTCAGCTCTGATTGGATGGTGGTGGGGAATAGGAGGATTTATGCTCCTTGCAGACAAGCTGGTCATTTGCATCCTTTTAGCAAGTCATTGAGGCCACTTCAAAAGTTCCAAGGAGGCTCCACACTCATTTGCACCACTCAGATGATCCTGAGGACACAGATCAACCTCCAAGCATTATTATTATTATTATTATTATTATTATTATTATTTATTGGTAATCTTTAGTGAGATTCACAGCCTTTGAGGCTGGTTAATAGCTCAGCAGCTCGAGTCCTAACCAAGGACCTAGGAACTGTTAAGGTATCGTCGGAGGATGTCAGCTGTTCCGACTAAGGTGGTTTTTTGTAGAGTCAAAATGTTCAAGTCTGGCAAATTTAGAATTTCTAAATAACAACAACAACAACAACAACAACATTATTATAATTATTATTATTATTATTATTATTATTATTATTATTATTATTTATTGGTTAATCTTTAGTGAGATTCACAGCCTTTGAGGCTGGTTAATAGCTCAGCAGCTCGAGTCCTAACCAAGGACCTAGGAACTGTTAAGGTATCGTCGGAGGATGTAAGCTGTTCCGACTAAGGTGGTTTTTTGTAGAGTCAAAATGTTCAAGTCCGGCAAATTTAGAATTTCTAAATAACAACAACAACAACAACAACAACATTATTATTATTATTATTATTATTATTATTATTATTATTATTATTTATTATTATTTTGGACAGAAAAACAAGAAAGCTTATGACAATGAATCATGCCTTGCACCCTAAAAGTCTGGATAGCTCTGCAGACAAGGCACTGTAATTTAACACCAGCTGTCTGCAATTAAAGTAAGTTCGAATCTTGCCAGGCTCAAGGTTGACTCAGCCTTCCATCCTTTCTAAGGTAGGTAAATTGAGGACCTAGTTTGTGGGGGCAATAAGCTGACTTTGTATAAAATATACAAAAGTATGAAGGCTATTGCTTAACGCACTGTAAGCCGCCCTGAGTCTCCGGAGAAGGGCGGCATATAAATCAAAAAAAAAATTTTTTTTAAAAAAAAGTGATGTTGACTGATTATATTTGCCAAGAGCAGAGGGTGGTCGAGGACTCCTACAAGTAAAGCAGACTGTGGAAGAAAAAAAAATGCAACTTGAATGATTACATCCAGAAAAGTGAAGAACCAATGATTAAGGAAGTAAATAAAGGAGGCCTTTTAAAGACAACTAAAACAAAAGCAGAATATAAGAAAGAAGTAATTGAGCAGCGAGCTGAAAATTGGAAAAGCAAAGCTCTGCATGGCCAATACTTGAAAAGTATTGAAGGCAAAGCTGACCAGAAACTAACTTGGAACTGGTTAAGATCAGGAGTACTGAAAAAAGAAACAGAAAGCTTTATTTTGGCAGCTCAAGAACAAGCCCTGGCCACAAACTGCATGAAGGCAAAAATTCAACATGTTACCACCAACAGCAAATGCCGCCTCTGCAATGAGAAAGATGAGACAGTCGACCACCTGATCAGTGGGTGCAGCAAAATTTCACAAACTGACTACCTACAACGCCATGACCGCGTTGCTAAGATCATTCACTGGAAATTGTGCCAGAAGTTTGGATTTGAGTACAGCAAAAACCACTGGGAACATCAGGTTGAGAAAGTTTTAGAGAATGAGAAACTCAAGATCTTGTGGGACTTTAGGATTCAGACTGACAGGCACTTGGTCCACAACACACCTGACATAACAATAGTTGAAAAGAAAAAAGTATGGTTCATTGACATTGCAATACCTGGTGATGCACGGATTGAAGATAAGCAGCAAGAAAAAATCACAAAGTACCGGGACTTGCAAATTGAAGTTGAGCGACTGTGGAAAAAGAAATCGTGTGTTGTCCCGATTGTAATTGGAGCCCTTGGAGCAATACCCAAAGGGCTACCCTGCTATTTAGAAATTCTAAATTTGCCGGACTTGAACATTTTGACTGTACAAAAAACCACACCTTACTCGGAACAGCTTACATTCTCCAATGATACCTTAACAGTTCCTAGGTCCTTGGTTAGGACTTGAGCTGCTGAGCTATTGACCAGCCTCAAAGGCTGTGAATCTCACTAAAGATTTAATAATAATAATAATAATAATAATAATAATAATAATAATAATAATAATAATAATCTTGACTCTACAAAAAACCACCTTACTCGGAACAGCTTACATCCTCCGACGATACCTTAACAGTTCCTAGGTCCTTGGTTAGGACTTGAGCTGCTGAGCTTTTTTTTTTTTTTTCATTTTATTGAATTTGTATACTGCCCTACTCCCGAAGGACTCAGGGCGGTGAAGAGCCATAGAATAAAACATATAAATACAAAATTTAAACCAGCCTCAAAGGCTGTGAATCTCACTAAAGATTAAATAATAATAATAATAATAATAATAATAATAATAATAATAATAATAAGAATAAGAATAAGAATAAGAAGAAGAAGAAGAAGAAGAAGAAGAAGAAGAAGAAGAAGAAGAAGAAGAAGAAGAAGAAGAAGCAGCAGCAAAGGAGAATGGAGTTTGCAGGAAACAATCAATTCATTAGGGTGAAGATCTGTTCCTGACTTCTTGCCAACTACAGCGTGGCAACTCTCCAAGCCTGATAAAAGTCTGTAGTTGTGAAATCTCATGAAAGACTGTTTGCCGGGACTTTGCTGGAGAGGAATTTCCCTTTAACCGAATTAAAAGAGGTTTTGTCGGGACGAGGAGTCTGCTTCACGATCTCGGGAGGCCTAGGTCAGGACAGTTCCCTCACCTGGGTTGCCCTTCAGGTATGTGGAACTTCATCTCCCACAATTCGTAGCCACGGTAGAGAGGGATGCTGGGAGTAGTAGTTTAGCGACAGCTGGGAAGCTTTAAGATTCTTACCGCTATCTCTGCTGCTGATCAAGCTTCTTCTCCCACCAGCAGGCAAGCAAAGAAATGTGCTCTCTCAGCCTCCAAATGGGTTAGGAAATGTTGTCCTGATGGTGAGGTCAAGGAAAAAGTGCAAAGAAGAGCAACTAAGATGATGAAAGGCCTGGAGTCAACAAACAATCAATCAATCAATCAATATGAAAGTCGGTTCCAGGATTTGGGTATGGCCAGTCTAGAGAAGAGAAGGACCAGAGGGGACATGATAGCAATATTTCAATACTTGGAAGGGCTTCCACAAAGAAGAGAGGGCAGTGTCATCTTATTCTCCAAATTAAATTTGTTTGTCTTTTTAAATTTTGGGCCAAATTGAGATATTTCCTTTTAATCTGTTTCTTAATCTATGTATTATGTATTATGAATTTATGTTTTTTTACTTGGCTGTACACCGCCTGAGTCCCTAGGGAGATGGGCGGTATATAAATTTGAAGTAAAATAAAAAAAAATAAAAATAAAAAGAGAGGGGAGTGTCATCTTATTCTCCAAAGCATCAGAAGGCAAGAAGCAATGGATGGAAACTAATCAGGGAGAGAAGCAAGCTGAAATTAAGGAGAAACTTCCTAACAGTGAGAACAATTATTCAGTGGAACAGCCAATTGAGATGAAAGAGGACCAAAAAACTGGTATTTTGTTGCATGAGGAAGAATTGGTTAGACATATAAGAGAGAAAGGTCCAATCATATCAAAAGGCTTTTACAATGTTTTGCTAGAAAGGGATTCAGAAACGGAAATTAGTTAAAGATTGTATGATTAAGTGGGCACAAAATTTTGAAGAACCAGTGATGTTGGAAACATGGGAAAAAATTTTGGTTCAGAATGTTAAATTTACACAGTCGCAGAATTTGAGGGAAAATTTTTATAAAAGTTTTATAGATGGCATCTAGATCCTAAAAAGTTGTCATGTATGTACCCTAATGTTCAGGCCAAAATGTTGGAGATGTGAATGTTTGGATGCTACGTATTATCATGGTTTGGTGGACCTGTAGGAAAGTTAAGGCTTTTTGGATAAAAATATGGTGGGTCATGCAGAATGTTTTGAAGAAAAAAATTCAATTTTCTCCACAATTGTTTTTATTGGGTATAGTTAAGGTTTTACACGGGGTGAAATAAAATTAATATTGTATATGATAACAGCAGCAAGATTGTTGATAGGTAAATATTGGAAGAATGAGCTTTGCCTACTATCGAGGAATGGACTTTGAAGATGGCCAGTTTTGCAGAGATGGCGAAGATTTCAGCATATATAAAAGATTGTTCACAAGAGACTTATGAATGGGAATGGAAAAGGTGGATAGAATATGTTCAGAACAAATACCAAACTAGAAAGTACCAAATAGCTTTTATTTGAAACAATGTATTAGAAATATTTTAATGTAAAGACATAAAGAGGGAAAATTATATAGGGGGAGGGATGGGTTCAGGTATATATATCAGTATTATTAGTTATGAGTATATAATAGGGAAGTCTGGGGGGGAGGGTTTAGGGAGGGCTAGGGAGGACGGGAAGTTTGGGGAGGGAGGTGGGGGGGTGAAAAAAGGGGTGAAAATGTAATTGTAAAACTTTTGCAATAAAAAAAAAATGGTCACACAAATCCCTTTTTTTCAGTGCCATTGTAACTTTGAACTGTCGCTAAACGAACTCTTGTAAGTCGAGAACTTCCTGTATTTAATTTAATACAAAGGGTGGCCCTCCCTCAAGGTGGGCTCCTCCTTCCGCCACTCCTGAATGCAAAGCTCCCCGGAGCACTGCTGGAGGGAGCAAGGGAAGGCGCTCTGTGCACGCTCAGGTGCTACTCCTCATCAGGCGTTCCCCAAGCGGCGTGGGCCATCATCTTCCGTTCCGACCCAAGGAAACGTTTCCATCCAGATATCAGAATAACAGAGTCGGAAGGGACCTTGGAGGTCTTCTAGTCCTCAAACAGGAAACTCCATACGATTTTAGATTTAATCCAATCTCTTTTTTTAAAAAAAAACCTCCATTGATATAGAACCTACAACTTCTGGATGGAACTCCGTTCCACCGATTACAGGTAGTCCTCGACTTACGGCTTCAACCGTGCTCTAGATTTCTGCCGCTAAGCGAAACATCGGCTAAGTGAATTCTGCCCCATTTTACCAACTTTCTCGCCACGGTTGTTAAATGAATCGCTGCAGTTGATAAAGTGAGTCACCTATTGGTTAAGTGAATCAGGCTTTCCCCCTTGACTTGGCTTCTCGGAAGGTCGCAAAAGGGATCACGTGTCCCCCGGGACACTGCGACCGTCATAAATAGGAACCAGTGGCCAAGCGTCTGAATTTTGAATTTTGATCACGTGACTCTGGGGATGCTGCAACGGTTGTAAGTGTGAAAAAGGATCACGAGTCACTTTTTTTCAGTGCCGTCCTAACTTTGAACGTCACTAAATGAATTGTTTCCAGGTTGAATCTCTCTTTGATCATTTTCCATCCATTATTCCTTGTCTGGCCTTCAGGTGCTTTAGAGAATAGCTTGACCCCCTTCCTCCTCTCTGTGGCAGCCCCTCAAATATTGGAAGATGCTCTCCTGTCTCCCCTGGTCCTTCTCTTCACTAGACTAGCCATGCCCAGTTCCTGCAACCGTTCATTGAATGTTATAGCCTCCAGTCTCCTAATCCTCTTGGTTGCTCTTCTCTGCACTCTTTCCAGAGTCTCCACATCTTTTTTACGTCGTGGCGACCAAAACTGGGTGCAGGATTCCAAGTGTGGCCTTACCAAGGCCTTATAAAGCGCTACTAATACTTCATGTGATTTTGATTCATGTCTTTCCTTTCTCTAGACTAGCCATGCCGAGTTCCTGCAAGTGCCTGCACTCTCAAAGGTGTTTTAATTTAATAATTGTTAATTATTAATTGTTCTCCCTGTCAGGAAATTTCTCCTTAGTTCCAGGTTGCTTCTCTCCTTGATGAGTTTCCTTTTTTTTTTGATTTAAAAACAAACTTTATTCAATATAAAAAGATAAAAGTTATACAAAAAGTTCTTAACTCTAAAAAGACATTCAAAACGATTTATAAACAAACTAACAAACAGGATTACCTGTCTATAATATATAATAACAGACACACACACACACACACACACACACACACACACACACACACACAGGTCTTTGGTTATTCGGGTCTTCTCCCACGTAAAATTGGAAGTGTCTTGGTGACGTTTCGACGAAGTCTCATTCGTCATCTTCAGGCTGGTGTTCTCGGCTTCGTGCTTCCAGGAGCAATGTGAGATCGCAGCTGTCTCATCTCACATTGCTCCTGGAAGCACGAAGCCGAGAACACCAGCCTGAAGATGACGAATGAGACTTCGTTGAAACGTCGCCAAGACACTTCCAATTTTATGTGGGAGAAGACCCGAATAACCAAAGACCTACATACAAACACCCGTGAAAACCTGAGAAAACATATATATATATGTATACAAATATAATATATTTATATATTAAATATATATATTATATTATATATAAATATATATATATATATAATATAAAATATAATAATATATATATAAGTATACAAATATATAAAGGGTGTATATATATATACCCTTTGCTTCTTTTATCTTAATGACAGTGTGTATTTATTACCTTTGATTTCCTACTATCTTTGACATTACCTTTTTTTCCATTGATTAATCCAATCATACCGTCTGTCCCGTATTTTCAAATACTGTGAGTCTTCCTTATCATTTAATTTTAAAGCTAGTCTATCCATTTCTGCACATATAAATACCTTTTGAATTATTTGCTGCTCTATTGGCAACTGTTCTGGTTTCCAAGACTGAGCTAAAGTTAATCTGGCCGCCGTGATTATATGTGACATAATTACATATTTATTAATGTGTAATAATTAATAATAATATTAATAATTACATATTATTTCCTTCCTACTACTTTTTTTTGAGTATACCTGACAGGAAAATTTCAGGTTTTAATTCAATATCTCCTTCCGTTATTTCTATTATCCAGGTTCTAATTTTTATCCAAATTTTTTTAATTTTTGGGGCAAAGCCACCAGAGATGATAAAAGGTTCCCTGTGTTTGTTGACATTTCCAACGTATCGGGTTGAAATTTATATACATCTTTGCCAATCTTGCCGGGGATAGATACAGTTTCCATTCCCTTCACATCCCTTCTGCCTTGTTACATGAAGAACTGGAAACAATGTCAAAGAAATATAAAACCGGCGATACATTTGTAGCCTCGGCAAAGAGTTGCAGCCGCGGGCCTTTTGGTAACTACAAAGCTCATCGTCCCCTAATCTGCCGCCCACTCCCTGAGGGAGAGAGGGAGGGGGCCGCGCGCGCGCGCTGCAAAGACTACACTTCCCAGCAGCCCCCGGTTCCCCTTTCCCTCGCCCCTTCAACGCGCGCCGGGCTGCAATTCCCCATCGAGCGGTCGACCCCGGCGGGCTGGGGACGCCGGGAGTTGTAGTTCTTTCCCACAGCTGAGGGGGAAAAAAAGAGTGGGGGGTGGGTGGGCGGGAGAGGCACTCTGCACGCGCTCAGGGGAACGCTGGCTCTTTGCTCGGGCCGGCGGGCGGAGGAGTGTGTGTATATGTGTGTGTGTGTGTTGGAGGGGGGGGCGGGGGGCGTAGCGACCCCCTCATCGGGGGAGGGGTGGGTGGGTGGGTGAGACCAGCCTTCCGGCGTCGAGACTACGTTTCCCAGCAGTCCCCGCGCTTGCGCTTGCGCTTCCGGTCCTCCGCTGCCCGCTCGCCTTGTCCGTCGGCGGGTCGCGCCTCAGCTTCGGAGTCCTCCGGACGGGCATGGAGTGACTGACCCCCCCGCCTTCCTTCCAGCCGGGACCCCCGCCCGCCCGCCCGCCAGTCCGCCCGGGGCTCATGCGGGGCCCTCCGACGCCATGGGGTCCCGCATTAAGTGAGTGTGGGGCGGGGGTCGGGGAGAGGGAGAGGGAGGGCGCGCGCGCGGGGAGGGGCTGTGTGGGAAAGAGCCTGGCTGGATTGCACCCCCTATCATCATTCCCAGCCGCCCTGACTTGGGAGGATAGAGAGTTCTGGATTGCACCCCCCATCATTCCCAGCCGCCTCTGACTGGGAACGATGGAGAGATCTGGATTGCATCCCCTATCATTCCCAACTGCCTCTGATTGTGGAGGATAGAGAGGTCTGGATTGCAGCCCCCATCATTCCCAGCCGCCTCTGATTGGGGAGGATGGAGAGGTCTGGATTGCACTCCCTATCATTCCCAGCCACCTTTGATTGTGGAGGATAGAGAGTTCTGGACTGCATCCCCTATGATTCCCAGCCGCCTCTGGGGAGGATGGAGAGGGCTGGACTGCAGCCCCCATCATTCCCAGCTGCCTCTGATTGTGGAGGATGGAGAGGGCTGGACTGTACCCCCTATCATTCCCAGCCGCCTCTGATTGGGGGCCAATTGGGCAGGCTGGACTGCACCCCCTATCATTCCCAGCCGCCTCTGATTGTGGAGGATAGAGAGTTCTGGACTGCACCCCCCATCATTCCCAGCCGCCCTGACTGGGGAGCATGGGGGCGGAGGTGGGCTGGGATGGATGCCTCCCTCCTTGGGGAAGCATGGGGGGAGGTTTCTTTGCGAGGTGGGATGAGTCGGACCCTCCTCTGCCCAAAAGGGGCTCCGGGCATCGCCGGGCACGTCTTGTGGGGGCAGCCCTAGGCAGCAGAAGGCGGCCCCGGACAGAAGCGCCAGAGGCCGAGCCGGGCTGGGGACGTCTGGCCAGCGCCGCCTCCCTGGGAAGAGGTCAGGGAAGATCCTGAAGCTTCTGGGATGACTTCTTCATCTTCCTCTCCTCCTCCCTTTTCCCACCCCACCCCCCTCCTCCTCTTCCTCCTCCCTCTCTCCTCCCCCTCTTCCTCCCCCTCCTCCTCTTCCTCCTCCCCCTCCTGACCCTCCCCTTTCCCACCCCGTCCTCTTCCTCCCCCCTCTTCTTCCCCCTCCTCTTCCTCCTCCCCCTCCTTTCCCACCCCACCTCTTCTCCACTCTTCCTCCCCCTCCCCCTCTTCCTCCTCCCCCTCCTCCTTCCCACCCCACCTCCTCCTCTTCCCCCTCCTCCCCTCTCCCTACCGCTCCTTTTCCTTCTCCCATTCCTCCTCTTCCCCACCCCATCTCTTCCCCACTCTTCCTCCCCCTCCTTTCCCACCCCACCCCACCTCTTCCTCCCCCTTTTCCTTCTCCCCCTCCTCCTCTTCTCCATCCCACTTCTTCCCCACTCTTCTTCCTCCTCTATCCCTCTCCTCCTCTTCCCCACCCCTCCTCCTCCCCCTCCCCTGGAAAAAAATTAGTCCAGTTGCTACTTGGAAAAAAAAAACATCTTTGAGAGTGCAGGCACTTGCAGGAACTCGGCATGGCTAGTCTAGAGAAAGGAAGGACATGAATCAAAATCACATGAAGTATTAGCGCTTTATAAGGCCTTGGTAAGGCCACACTTGGAATCCGGCACCCAGTTTTGGTCGCCACGATGTAAAAAAAGGTTTGGAGACTCTAGAAAGAGTGCAGAGAAGAGCAACCAAGAGGATTAGGGGACTGGAGGCTAAAACATATGAAGAACGGTTGCAGGAACTGGGCATGGCTGGTCTAGTGAAGAAAAGGACCAGGGGAGACAGGATAGCAGTCTTCCAATATCTCAGGGGCTGCCCCAAAGAAGAAGGAGTCAAGCTATTCTCCAAAGCCCCTGAGGGCAGGACAAGAAGCAATGGGTGGAAACTCATCAAGGAGAGAAGCAACTTAGAACTAAGGAGGAATTTCTTTAATCGGTGGCATGGCTTTCCTTCAGAAGTCGTGGGTGCTCCAACATTGGAGATTGGACAGCCATTTATCCAGAATTGTATAGGCAGGTCTCCTAAGAAGAGGGTTGGGCTAGAAGATCTCCAAGGTCCCTTATTCTGTTATCTTATTCTGTTATTCTCCCAGGTTTGCCTGGGGCAGGAGAGGGTGGAGTGGGTGGATCATCATGGGAAGGGAAAGAGCCCAAGGCAAGTTTCTGCGTGGATGTCTCGGAGTGGCGGAGGGCAAGAAGAGGGGACACCTCGATTCATGTTCCTTCCAGTTGTGCAGAAAAAAACCACAGAACAGAAATTAACCAAGTGATCTCTGTGCCAAAATCTTTTTTGGGGGGTCAATTGTGTCTTTCAACTTTGTTTTTGAACCTTGGTTTCTTGTAAATGCTTTGCCAGGGATCCGTTCTTAATCCTTGTTTAGTCTGGTGCAGGAGTCAGCAACCTTGGGCTCTGGAGCCGTATGTGGCTCTTTCACCCCTCTGCTGCGGCTCCCTGTCGCTCAAAATATGCGTCACAACCGCCAATTGTGCGACACCCGCCAGCACACGATTTATTGAGCTTTTCAACCCCGGTAGGCCAACCATGAATAAATCCAAGAAAAGAAAAGTTTTAGAAGAAAACAAAACATTTAATTCAACTACAGATGCTAGTTTTGTGGCCCGCTCGAGAAATAGTCAGGCACGGGAAGGGTTTTGTGGCTCCCGGTGTTTTCTTTTCTGTGGGAAACGGGTCCAAAGGGCTCTTTGAGCGTTTGAGGTTGAAGACCTCCGGTCTGGTGGATGTAAACATTGGGTTTTTCTCGGCCTCCCGTGAACCCTAAAATTCAGTTCCTCGGCTTAGCCAGTAGCTGAATTCTGCCAAGGTTAAATTACAGCTAAAACAGGTAGTCCTCAACTTATGACCACAATTGAGCCTCACATTTCTGTTGTTAAGTGAGACATTTGTTAAGCGAGTTTTGCCCCGTTTTACGACCTTTCTTGCCACCGTTGTTAAGTGGATCATCACTTAGTAATGCCGTTGTTGAGTGATTCTGGCTACGCCATTGATTTTCCTTGTCAAAATGGGTTGCAGAAGATGATCGCGTGCCCTTGGGACAGACCAGCGGTCAAAAGTATGGATCAGTTGCCAAGCGCCTGAATTTTGATTGTTACGATCATGGGGGGATGTTACAAAGGTGTGAAAAATGATCATGTCGCTTTTTTTCCCAGTGCCATCGTAACTTTAAATGGGTCACTAAATGAACTGTTGTAAGTCGAGGAGTTGTTCTGGATTCACTTCTCCCACTTGAGACTTCAGGAGGTCGGGAACTGCAGCTGAGGTTTTCCTGCAGCTTTTCCTGCAAGGTTTTCCTTGCAGGGACATTTGTGGTTAGACTGCTGCAAAGTACACTTTGTGGATCTGCCCTTGAAGACTGTTTCGGGAGTTGTTGACGGTACGGGTTGCTTTGAATAACTTGCAGAAATAGCATTGCCCTCAAGGAATTGTAGGGGTTATTGGTTCACTTCCAGTCAGAAGTCAAGATTTTATTATGACGATGGTTGGACGTCCAGTCAGACAGATGCTTAGACTGGATTGCGCATTTTGCTCCATCTACAGTAGCAGCCAAAATTGTGGAAACCTTTTGGGGAAAAGTGTATTTTCTAAAACTAGTTAATAACACCACTTTTTTTTTTTTTTTTTTTGGAGTAGTACCATCAAATTATATATCAATGGAAAGAGAATTAAATCAAGAATGCAAGGCCATAACTTTTAAGAAGGATTTGTTATTAGAATGATGGCTTCTATTCACTGGGTTTTATGGCTGGGTCGCTTCTGACTAACCAGTTTTTTTAGTCGGAAAATCCATAGATTTCCAATTGGGTGAAGGTCTGGGCTATTCCCAGGCCATTCCAGCAGTGGAATAGGATTACATTGAAACTCAAAAAAAAAAAAAAGTGGTGTTATGAGCCATCAAACCTCAAAAATACACTTTCCCCAAAAGGTTTCCACAATTTTAGCCACTTCTGTATCTTCCTTCCTTCCTTCCTTCCTTCCTTCCTTCCTTCCTTCCTTCCTTCCTTCCTCTTCCTTTTCTTCCTTCCTTCCTTCCTTCCTCCTACTTACTTTTCTTCCTTCCTTCCTTCCTTCCTTCCTTCTTTCCTTCCTCCCTCCTACTTACTTTTCTTCCTTCCTTCCTTCCTTCCTTCCTTCCTTCCTTCCTTCCTTCCTCCTACTTACTTTTCTTCCTTCCTTCCTTCCTCCTACTTACTTTCCTTCCTTCCTTCCTTCCTTCCTCCTACTTACTTTTCTTCCTTCCTTCCTTCCTTCCTTCCTTCCTTCCTTCCTTCCTTCCTTCCTTCCTCCTACTTACTTTTCTTCCTTCCTTCCTTCCTTCCCTCCTTCCTCCTACTTACTTTTCTTCCTTCCTTCCTTCCTTCCTTCCTTCCTTCCTTCCTTCCTTCCTTCCTTCCTTCCTTCCTTCCTTCCTTCGTCCCTCCCTCCCTCCGTCCCTCCCTCCCTCCCTCCCTTCTGACTAACAAGTTTTTTTAGTCGGAAAATCCATAGATTTCCAATTGGGTGAAGGTCTGGCCTATTCCCAGGCTATTCCAGCAGTGGAATAGGATTATCTTGAAACTCCCCCCAAAAAAAAAGTGGTGTTATTAGCCATCAAACCTCAAATATACACTTTTCCAAAAAGGTTTCCACAATTTTGGCCACGCCTGTAATGAGTGCTTCCTAAGGTCCTGACAGACAGATGTTGCTGGACCCCAGTGCTTGAGTGAGTCAACGGCTTTCCCCAATCTGCACCATCCCATAATACTAGATCTGTAAAGGCTGGGGTGATAAAGAGAGAGTCGTCTGCCTTGTGGCTCCCTGATATATCTTCCCTCTTTCAGGGGCCACCAATCGTGTTCACTTTTTAACATTTTATTGTGATGCGTGGAATGTTGCAATCATCATTTAGCTGGGTCCCGTTGCCCCATATAAAAACCTCCTGCTTTTCTATTGTAGTGTTTTGGAAGAAATGTCCTTTTGGGTTCAGTTCCAAGTGGGGAGAAAGATACTGGAAACATGGAGGCTGCTTGGAAAGATGGTTTAATGGTGGACAGGAGGACCACGTGGTTTTGAGGTCCTGGGCAAAAAAGGCACATGGGTGAGAGAGAGAGAGAGGGATAGATTTATACTCTCTGTTGGGCTTTGAATTTGAGCTTGTGCTCTGATTGGTTGTCAGATTCCCATGGTGTTGTGGCCCATCAGCGGCCTGCAGAGTGGATAAAAATCAATGATTTTTTTAAAAAAATCAAAACAATCAGATTTTTTTGATTTAAATCGGATTTTTTTGATTTTTATCGAATTTATTTTAATAAAAAACTTTTGGGGTAAAAATCTATGGTAAGATAGTTTTCTATTTAAGATACATAAATAATTTAGTTTATTCAGCATGAAACGGAGCTTAGTTATGGAGCAGGAGGCTGTATATTCTGCAACACGGGGACTATCGGTGAGTCAACAGTGGGTCAAAGGAGTAGCAGAGATGACAGTTGCTCTTTAAAAATTATGATTTAAATCGAGTTGATTTAAATCAAGCCTTTTTACTAGTGATTTAAATCATGATTTAAATTGTGATTTAAATCAACTCGATTTAAATCAAATCCACTCTGCTTCTGGCAGAAGATACAGAGCAATTAAAACTCGGACCACACGTCTTCTGAATAGTTTTTATCCCAGAGCTATAATGGCACTCAACCATGAACTAAAGGGCTACCATCGGTGAGCTGTTGGACAGCATTACTTGGTCTGTTGCGTGGATGTTTGTGTGGTTTAGGGGTGGGGAATTATTTGTGGTGGGTGGGGTGTGTGTGTTTGGGGATTGTTGTGTGTGTTGGACCTGGTCTTTGGGTGTTAAGTGAATTTCGTTGTATGGTTATTCTGCGTATACACATACAATGACAATAAAGTTATTATTATGAATCAAGGATGGTACATTTTGTTTTTCTCCTGCAAGTTTTGGGAATTCTACTTGAAAATCATCCCCCAACTCATCGTTAAAGGTATTGCTGCCTTATTTTCCTTTCCTGCTGTCAGGCTGCCTGTAGTGCAATATACGTTTCTCTGGAATCTGATAGGGATCGGTTGCTTAGCAATTTTTAAAGTTTGGGAGCAAGTTCCCCAAAATATCTCAGGGAGGGAGATTGATTGGCTTGAGGGATCTCCTGCCTTTCGTTCTCCAGAAAGCATCAACCAAGCCTACAATCTGAGAAAAGTACCGACCTTTAGGTTTTAATTTATTTCATTTATCCGTTTCTCCTGCCTGGAAGGCTGCTAAGCGAGAGCCATTTTTTTCAACTCAGAAATGGGTTCCTGGCTTTAGATGGCTTTAGTTTCGAGATCCTGTTTTTCATTGCTTGGTGCTGCTGAATCACCGAACGGGAAGGATGTGAGCCGGAGACTTTCAGGGAAAAGTCTCGGTTGACATTAGCTGCGACTTTAGGGCTTTCCGCGGAAGAATTTCGCAGAGAAAAGATGTGTGAATTTTCAAGATGTCAACTGTTTTTTTTAAAAAAAACTTTTTGTCAGCATAAATCTGATTTCTGATTTGACTGATGTGACTTTTCTCCTTCTTGACCTGCTGTGGTCCTTTGGTCTCAGAGTTCCTGTGTTGCAGAATTTGCACTGAGTGCTTATTTGTTTGGCTTGTCAGCTTTGACAGAGTCCTTCTTCTTCTTCTTCTTCTTCTTCTTCTTCTTCTTCTTCTTCTTCTTCTTCTTCTTCTTCTTCTTCTTCCTCTTCCTCTTCCTCTTCCTCTTCCTCTTCCTCTTCCTCTTCCTCTTCCTCTTCTTCTCAACTCTCTTAGCATTCAACCACCAATCAATAGTGATATTTTTCCTCTGTTGACAGAAGTCTTTTTCCAACCTTTGCCCACCGGGCCAGAGTTTGTGTTTGTGTTGGCCAACCTTGGCACCCTAATGAGCCAACTGGGGAAAATTAAAAGCTTGGAGTCCTCTTTTTTTTTTCTCCTTTGGCTGTCCTCATTCCCACTCTCTTCCTGCCTCTTATGTGGGGGCGGGAATTTTGCAGGGTCTTCCTGCACCCCATAGAGGAACCTCAACATTCCTGCTTCTTCTTCTTCTTCTTCTTCTTCTTCTTCTTCTTCTTCTTCTTCTTCTTCTTCTTCTTCTTCTTCTTCTTCTTCTTCTTCTTCTTCTCCTCCTCCTCCTCCTCCTCCTCCTCCTCTTTCTTCTTCTCCTCCTCCTCCTCCTTCTCCTTCTCCTTCTCCTTCTCCTCCTCCTTCTCCCCTCCTCCTCCTCCTTCTCCTCCTCCTTCCCCTCCTCCTCCTCCTCTTCCTCCTCCTTCTTCTTCCTCCCCTTCTCCTCCTCCTTCCCCTCCTCCCTCTCCTCTTCCTCCTCCTTCCTCCCCTCCTCCCCTCGTCCTCCTCCCTCTCGTCCTCCTCCTCCTCCTCCTCCTTCCTCCCCCTCCTCCCCCTCCTCCTCCATGTCCTTTATCTCCTCCTCCTCTTCCTCCTCTATCTTCTCCATATCTGTCTTCATCTCCTCCTCTTTCCCTCCTCCTACAGGTATGATGTTACAGAATAGAAGCTTTGCTATATTGGGCGATGGGAATGGGTAAAGTGATTGATTTTGCAGATTTTGGGAAAATGCTTTGAATCTGCCAGTTTTAAAAAAATAAATAAATAAACCAGTCAGAGGTACGCCATTTGCAGCCAAGGGAGGGCATGAAAGCTCAAAATATTATTTGGGAAATAAACAGGGCCAGGTAATCCCTTTTTCATTATCCATGCCGAAAATCACAGGAGTATCTCTTCCTGTTAAATTCCTTGCCTTAAGAAGTTAAATTCCCTCCCTCCCTTGCCTTGCCCTCCCTGCCCTGCTCTTTCTTTGCTCCTTCCTTCCTGCATGCCTTTCTTCCTATTATTACTCTCTGGGTAATGAAGACGTTCCTCTTTGACAAAGTTTTAAAGGATCCTTACTCTTTAATTTATTCTCTGCTTATTATTTTTTTTCCCCCTCCTCTTCCACTTTTAGTCTGGTGGTTGTTGCATTTCAGTGAACAAAGCGAACTGCCAATCCAAGGTGATAATGTCAAATATTGCCTGGGTGATATAATCAAGGCAGAAGGTTGTTTAGCAACAAAGCGAGTGTGAATTCTTCCCTGGTGGAGACCAGCTTGGAGTAGCTTGGAAACCTGACAACGAGAGATGATGCTTTTTTGCGGTCTCTTTTAAGATGTGAAATTGCTAGGAGATGGGGGACCAAAATGTTGTTGATCCTGGAAATAAACTCCAGTTGGAAATTCCACACGTAAAGCTTTTTTCTTTTTTTTTTTGGACGGTTAATGGCATTGATTTTCAGCACAGAGAAATGGACGGAGTCATTGAAGAAGAATGAAAGGTGGTTGCTTGAACCTTTCAGGGCTGGATGGAAGGGAAAAGAGATCTATCTCTGTTGTGGCCCGTCAACGGCCTGTGCGGATTGTAGCTGATTCCGACAACAAGGAGGCTGGTGTGGTGCTGCGCCAGCAGCCTCTGCAGCTGGCACTCGAGTCGGACAGTGAGGAGGCTGGAGAAGATGTGGTGCCAGAGGCGGGGATTCATCCAGGGCCTTCAGAACCTCCAGAAGCTCCCATAAGTGAAGAGGAAGAAGAGGAGGACCCTCTTCTCGATGCACGGGCACGCAGAGCTGCCAAAAGGCAGGAGTGGCTCCTCAGGAGGAGGTCTCCTCGAGAGTAAGGCTTGGGGCTAATTGGCCACTCCCTTAGCCTATTTAAGGAGGAACACCGATTGCAGAAAGCTGTAGGGAACAACTTTAGTTCACTCTCCTTCGCGTCTGGATTCTCTGCAAAATTGCTTCTGGGCTTTCTGCCAACTCTAGTAAGACTGTGATTACCTTACCTTAGAATGCTTGTAGGCTGTTAAGGAAGTTTATTAACAGCCTTTGGTTGCAAAAGACTGAGTTCTTTGAGTAAAATAATCTTTGTATAGTTTTTGTGTGTGCTGCGTTCTTTGGGGTCGGTAGCTGGGGCAGAACAATCTCTTGTTTCTTGAGGATCATAGAATCCCTTGGATTCTAGGTCCAGAAAGCTGCCCAATTAGGGCACAGGAGGGGAGCGTTGTGGCCCGCCAGCTGCCAGCGGAGCTGGCGGCAGACTCGGATGGCAATGAGGAGGTTGGGGAGGAACTTGGGCCAGTTCGGGAGCCTGGGGAAGGCTCTGATGGATGCTCAGCATTGGACGCAGAGAGAGAGCCAGGGCTGTCCGACATTTCCCAGCCACTGGAGAGGCAGCTGCCTTTGGAAGCTGATATGAGTGAGGAGGAGGAACAGCTGGGGCCTGTTCCAGATGCACGTATGCACAGAGCAGTTAGGAGAGGTGAGCAACCGAGGACAAGGAGTCGACTCGCTCCCAGATGGCCCTGGCCCCATCTTTGCCTCTGACACAGAGCCCTCATCTGGGCCTTTCCCTGACTCCAGGACTGGCCCATGTTCCTCCCCAGCTCCTCACTGTCCGACTCCGCTGCCAGCTCCTCAGGCTGCTGGCGGACCACAACAGAGAGACCTGACCATCCTCGTCTAATGGAAGAAACCTTGTGTAGGAGATGAGCTTGAGGTAGGGATCAAACGCGTTATCAGTCTGGAGTCCTTTCATGCCCACAAGAGATCTTAAGTCTAACCTCCCTTGAATTCCTTGGACTCTATTATCTACCGCCAATTTCCCTTGACTGTTAAGCCGTTCAGATTCTTGTAGAGAGCTTAAACATGCAATGTTGTTGTTGTTAGTTGCAAAGTTGTGTCCATCCCATCGCGACCCCATGGACAATGTTTCTCCAGGCCTTCCTATCCTCTACCATCCTCTGGAGTCCATTTAAGCTCATGCCGACTGCTTCAGTGACTCCATCCAGCCACCTCGTTCTCTGCCATCCCCTCCTCCTTTTGCCCTCCATCGTTCCCAGCATTAGGCTCTTCTCCAGGGAGTCCTTCCTTCTCATTAGGTGGCCAAAGCATTTGAGTTTCCTCTTCAGGATCTGGCCTTCTAAAGAGCAGTCAGGGTTGATCTCCTCTAGGACTGACCGGTTGGATGGCCTTGCAGTCCAAGGGACTCGCAGGAGTCCCTTGGATCCACCTACCTACCTACCTACCTACCTACCTACCTACCTATCTATCTATCTATCTATCTATCTATCTATCTATCTATCTATCATCTATCTATTGTTGTTGTTAGTTGCCAAGTTGTGTCCATCCGATTGCGACTCCATGGACCACATTCCTCCAGGCCTTCCTGTCCTCTGCCATCCTCTGGAGTCCATTTAAGCTCATGCCGACTGCTTCAGTGACTCCATCCAGCCACCTCGTTCTCTGCCGTCCCCTCCTCCTTTTGCCCTCCATCGTTCCCAGCATTAGGTTCTTCTCCAGGGAGTCCTTCCTTCTCATTAGGTGGCCAAAGGATTTGAGTTTCCTCTTCAGGATCTGGCCTTCCGAAGAGCAACCAGGGTTGATCTTCTCTAGGACTGATCAGTTGGATCACCTTGCAGTCCAAAGGACTCACAGGAGTCCCTTGGATCTATCTATCTATCTATCTATCTATCTATCTATCTATCTATCTATCTATCTATCTATATCTATTGTTGTTGTTAGTTGCAAAGTTGTGTCCATCCCATCGCGACCCCATGGACAATGTTTCTCCAGGCCTTCCTATCCTCTACCATCCTCTGGAGTCCATTTAAGCTCATGCCGACTGCTTCAGTGTCTCCATCCAGCCACCTCGTTCTCTGCCGTTCCTTTCTTCTTTTGCCCTCCATCGTTCCCAGCATTAGGCTCTTCTCCAGGGAGTCCTTCCTTCTCATTAGGTGGCCCAAGGATTTGAGTTTCCTCTTCAGGATCTGGCCTTCTAAAGAGCAACCAGGGTTGATCTTCTCTAGGACTGATCAGTTGGATCACCTTGCAGTCCAAAGGACTCACAGGAGTCCCTTGGATCTATCTATCTATCTATCTATCTATCTATCTATCTATCTATCTATCTATCTATTTATCTATCTATATCTATTGTTGTTGTTAGTTGCAAAGTTGTGTCCATCCCATCGCGACCCCATGGACAATGTTTCTCCAGGCCTTCCTATCCTCTACCATCCTCTGGAGTCCATTTAAGCTCATGCCGACTGCTTCAGTGTCTCCATCCAGCCACCTCGTTCTCTGCCGTTCCTTTCTTCTTTTGCCCTCCATCGTTCCCACCATCAGGCTCTTCTCCAGGGAGTCCTTCCTTCTCATTAGGTGGCCAAAGTATTTGAGTTTCCTCTTCAGGATCTGGCCTTCTAAAGAGCAGTCAGGGTTGATCTCCTCTAGGACTGACCGGTTGGATGGCCTTGCAGTCCAAGGGACTCGCAGGAGTCTCCTCCAGCACCAGAGTTCAAAGGCCTCCATTCTTTGGCCTTCTCAGCCTTCCTTATGGTCCAACATTCACAGCCAGACATTGCAACTGGGAAAACCATCGCCTGCAATAAATATATTTATTTGAACTGCTTGGATTTCCTGATTCCCCAGGCTTGAGACATTGAGGGCTACTTGACATTTCAAGGCCGAAGGAGAAGGGGAACTTGAGAATTCCTGCAAAGACCCCAGAAAGCCCATCTTTGAGCTGCAAAGCCCAAAAGAGCCATCTGGGAATTAGCTTGTCGGTTTTTTTTGGCCTCCAAAGCAACAAGCTTAGTAATGCGTTATGCATTCGCAATACGTCAGGAGCCCCTTCCCTCCTCCCTCCCTCCCCACCACCCTCAATATTATGAGACGCTTCTGAAGAGCTTAACAAATTCTCCGCTGAAGTGTTAGCTTTCTCAAAAGATGAGAATATGGTTTTTGTGCCTCGGAGTCGAGCTTTTGAAAAGCCGTTTTTTTTTTTTTTGATTCGAGCACTTATGAAAACAAACAGGTTTGCGGGAGAATGAATAGTAGCCTCAGATGGCTTTGAATAGATCGAGATGGGGTTGGAGACGGATTTAAATCCGGTGTGCCACCACGCAGCTCAGCCTTAAGTGACTTATTTTTGTGTGTTGGGGCTCCCTTTTGCAAATGGAGGCTGGCGTATACTGTGTTTCCCCGAAAATAAGACCCCGTCTTATATTTTTTTGAACCCTGAAATAAGTGCTTGGCCTTATTTTTGGGGAGGTCTTATTATATTGGGGCGCATGGAGCAAGATGGGGCTCCTCTTGCCGTCTTACCTGATTTCCAGCTCTGTGTTTAAATATTTTCGGGGAGGGCTTATTTTCGGAGGGAGGCTTATTTTAGCGCATGCTGTTCTGTCCCCAACCCCACGCACACACACCAACAGACGTCCAAGACTTAAAAACCAAACCAGCCGACAAAATCCTTTTCCTTATGATAACGGAACTTGGCAGCAACCTAGTGGCTGCGTGCCAAGAGTTTATTACTCACGAAGGGAAGAGATAACTTCTCTCTGCTTCTGGTACATCAAAGTAAAATGTTCAATAATTGCAGAGTAAATTAAGTCCAAATATAATCCAGCAAAGTCTATAGCAAAAGTCCGGCAATGCAGAATGGCGTGGAAGCTTTCAGCTTTGTTCGTCACAAGCGTGGTGGCTTGACTGGCCACCACGCTCCCTTTTATACCCTGTGGGGTGTGGTCCAGTGACTCAGCCTAATCTCTGGCACGCCTTTTCTTCTGTTGCACGCGCTTATCTCTGCGACGCTGTCGAGAATCCAGCCAGGGCTCATTACCCTCATCACTGTCCACCTGTGGCTGCGTGGACGTGCTTGGCCCCGGCCCTATCTCTTGCCCTTCAGCGGACACCGAAGGCATTGCCAGAGAGGAGGGTCCTGGAGAGGGAGGCCTTGCCAACTCCTCTCCTTCACTCTCGGAGTCCTCTCCTGCCGATGACACAGGCTCAGGTAACGGAGCCACAACACATGCGCTCAAAAGCCCAATTGGGCTTATTATCAGGGGATGTCTTATTTTTGGGGAAACAGGGTACCTAAAACCAGGGGTCTGCAACTTTAAACACTCAAAAGAGCCATTTGGACCTGTTTCCCCGCAGAAAAGAAAACACCGGGAGCCACAAAACCCTTCCCATGTCTATTTCTTGAGCGACCACAAAACTAAATATGTAGTTGAATTCAACGTTCTGTTTTCTTCTGAAACTTTTCTTTTCTTGGATTTATCCATGGTTGGCCTACCGGGGGTCAAAAATCTCAATAAATCGTGTGTTGGCGGATGTCGCACATTGGTGGTTGTGATGCATATTTTGAGTGACAGGGAGCCACAGCAGAGGGGTGAAAGAGCTACATGCAGCTCCAGAGCCGCAGGTTGCTGACCTCTGACCTAAACCAAGAATTTTGGAAAGGTTGTGTGAAATGAACCAGGTGGGACTTTGGTAGGATTGTTCCCCCTAAGCTGGATGCTTTAGGTCAGTGATGGTTAATCTTTTCGGCACCGAGTGCCAAAAGAGCGCATGTGCCAGAAGTGCCGAAACCCGGAAGAGAGCCACTGGCCAGTGCAAATGTGTGCCATTCCAGGTGTCTGGCATGCATGCATATGATGGAACCCGGAAAAGCAGATGTCGATGTCGCGTGTGCCCACAGAGAAGGCTCTGTGTGCCATAGGTTCACCATTTCCTTTTATTTTTACTTTTTACTTTTATTTGATTTTAATACCGCCCTACTCCCGAAGGACTCAGGGCGGTGAACAATAAAATACATCGATACAACATGTAAAAAGCAGAAATAAAATCGAATTAAATAGTTTGGCCCAGACAGATTAAAACCCCAGTCAATTTAAAACAAATTTAAACTTTTGAGGATTAAAAATATTAAACACATTAAAATATTAAAATTATTTAAAAAAATTATTACGGGCTTAGGTCTGAATTCAAAACAAAACAACACGAGATTTGTTCCTGGAAAAAAACGCAGGCAGTCCTCGACTTCCGACCGCCATTGAGCCCGACATTTCCGTTGCTAAGCGAGACTGTTGTTAAGGGAGCTTTGCCCCTTGCCTCCGTGGATAGGGGGGAATCCCTTGCAGTTGTTAAGGGATAACACGGCCGTCAATTTGAACCTGGCTTCCCCGGTTGAATTTGCTGATCAGAAGTTTGCAAAAGGGGACGGCGTGACCCCGGGACGCTGTGACGGTCATAAACGTGAATCAGCTGTCAAGCCTCCGAATTTGCATCACATGAGGCTGCAACGGTCTGTAAAAGCGAAAAGCGGTCGCAAATCACTCCTTTCAGTGCCGCCGTAACTTTGAATGCTCACTAAACAAATGATTGCAAGTTGAGGATCACCTTTAAGTAAATTGAGGATTGTATGTTCCGGGTTTTTTGGGGGGGGGAGCGGAGCTGAATTGGCTTATATTTGCTCGTATCTTCCAAACCCAGATTTTTTTTTTTTCCAGCCTTCAGACTCTCTCAGGGCGTAGCCACATTTTGCTTTGGAGTTAAGGAAGTTGTGGTTATTGGGGGGGGGGGGACAAAAAAAACCCGGAGGAAACATGGTTTCAGTATCTGGGCAAGGGTGAAATCCAGCAGGTTCTGACAGGTTCTGGAGAACCGGTAGCGGAAATTTTGAGTAGTTCGGAGAACCGGCAAATGCCACCGACCTCTGGCTGGCTCCAGAGTGGGGTGGGAATGGAGGTTTTGCAGTATCCTTCCCCTGGAGTGGGAAGTGGTGGGTCCTTCATCACTGGAGGTTTTTAAGAAGAGACTGGACAGCCACTTGTCTGAAATGGTAGAGGATCTCCTGCTTGAGCATGGAGCTGGACTAGAAGACCTCCAAGGTCCCTTCCAACTTCCTTCCTTCCTTCCTTCCTTCCTTCCTTCCTTCCTTCCTTCCTTCCTTCCTTCCTTCCTTCTTTCCTTCCTTCCTTCCTTCCCTTCCTTCCTTCCTTCCCTTCCTTCCCTTCCTTCCTTCCCTCCCTCCCTCCCTTCCTTCCTTCCCTTCCTTCCTTCTTTCCTTCCCTTCCTTCCCTCCCTCCCTCCCTCCCTTTCCTTCGTTCCTTCCTTCCTTCCTTCCTTCCCTTCCTTCCCTTCCTTCCTTCCTTCCTTTTTTTCCTTCCTTCCTTTCCCTCCTTCCTTCCCTTCCTTCCTCCCTTCTTTCCTTCCTTCCTTCCCTTCCTTCCTTCCTTCCCTTCCTTCCTTCCTTCCTTCCCTTCCTTCCTTTCCTTCCTTCCTTCCCTTCCCTCCCTTCCTTCCTGTTTGAAATGGTTATAGGCTCTCCTGCTTGAGCAGGGAGCTGGACTAGAAGACCTCCAAGGTCCCTTCCAGCTCTCTTACGGTTCTGATTCCTTCCTGGTTGTTGGGCATGGTAGGATTATATTCCATGCATCTGGAAGGAAGGGAGATTTTTTTCAAACTGATTAACAGAGTTGGAAGGGATCTTGTAGACTGGTTATGTGGGTATGGCTAATGTTGTGGGCGTGGCTTGGTGGGGGGGGTGTAATGTGACTGCGAGGGCGTGGCCAACTTTTTTTTTTAACTTTTAAAACTCTTTTTTTCTACAATTTTAAGAGGTTGCAGAAAAAAATGCTTTCAGAAGCCTCTGACCATCCCAGCTGAGCCGCATGATCATCAGAGGCTTTTTTTTTTTTACTTTTAAAAGCTTTTTTTCGGACGAAGAGGTTATAGAAAAAAGGCTTTTAAAAGTAAAAAAAAAAAATCTCTGATGAGGTGGGCGGGGTAAGCGAGCGGCGACCGGGCTGGGGACCGGTTCGGGGGCGTGGCCAGCCAATGTTATTACCGGTTCTCCGAACTACTAGAAATTTTTACTACCGGTTCTTGCGAACCAGGAGCAACCCACCGCTGCTTGTAGGTCATCTAGCCCAACCCCCCGCTCAAGCAGGAGACCCTACACCATTTCAGACAGATGGCGGTCCAGTCTCTTCTTGAAACCGTCCAAGGATGAAGCTTCATCACTGGAGGTTTTTAAGAAGAGACTGAAACAGCTATTTGTCCTAAATGGTATATAGCAGTGATGGCTAAACTTTTTGCCATCGCATGCCAGGAAGGGGGGGGAGCGGGGGAGGTTCATGCGCGTATGTGCCCACACCCATAATTCTATGCGCTCTACCCCGCGCATGCAACCCCCCTCCCCCGGCTCTTGGCACGCGATGGCCCGGTAGGCCCGTTTTTCGTTCTCACCTGACTCCAGATCCTATCTGTGCATCTGGGGAGGGCAAAAAGCCTTCCCCACCCCTCGGAGGCCTCTGGAGGCCCAAAACGGCCCGTTTCCCAACTTCCGGTTGGACAGGAAGTGACTTTTTTTGCTATCCCCAGTCTCCAGAGACTCCCCACCCCTTCGCCCTCCGGAGGCAGCCTGTTTCCCTACTTCTGGTGGGCCCAAAAGGCCAGAAAATCAGCTGGCAGGTGCCCGCATGCGCGCCAGAGCTAAGCTGGTGTGCCAGGCGACATGACTCCGCTTGCCACCTGTGGCACGCGTGCCATAGGTTCGCCATCACGGATATATAGCATCTCCGGCTTGAGCAGGGGGCTGGACTAGAAGACCTCCAAGGTCCCTTCCAGCTCGATTCTGATCCTGATTCCGTGCCCCACTTGTGAATGTTGAGAGTTGCTGCAATCCTGAACACGGGCAAACCCCTTTGGTGCGTCTTTCGGCAGCCGGCTGGGAAAATACTATTAAAGCGCCTGCATTTAGCTCAAATGAAAACAGGACTCGTGCACTGTGGGCCCATTTTTAAAACTACTCCAGCAGGTGTTGAAAAGCTGCCTTGGTTTAATTATAGCTACTGTTAAATAATGTGTTGCAATAATTAATCGTCAACTCTTGGGCTTAGAAGGGAAAAGCGGGGGGGGGGAGCTGGAAGAGGCGAACGTGCCTGCAACACCAGCAGAGTTTGGTTCAAGACCGCAATCGTTTGCAAACGTTTTATATTTATATTTCCCCTCCAGTTGGACTTGGGATTTCCAGAAAAATTTGGCCTCCCTGAAGGATAAATCTTCCGACAGCCGGTGTCATCTTTTTGACTCCTAGTCCGTCGTTCTCTGCTCAAAATTGCACGAACTAATTCAGCTTTTTCTGTCTTTGATTTAATGCCTCTTGGAGGTTAACAGAGTTCCTGGGGGCTGCGCCGAGTCTTGTAAACCATTATTTGAAGTCTACTACTGTTCTTGTTTAAGAGACGCGGTGGCTCAGTGGCTCAGATGCTGAGCTTGTCGATCGAAAGGTCGGCAGTTCAGTGGTTCGAGTGCCGCGTAACGGGGTGAGCTCCCGTGACTTGTCCCAGCTTCTGCCAACCTAGCAGTTCGAAAGCACGTAAAAAAAATGCAAGTAGAAAAATAGGGACCAACTTTGGTGAGAAGGGAAGAGCGTTCCGTGCGCCTTTGGCGTTGAGTCTTGCCGGCCACATGACCACGGAGACGTCTTCGGACAGCGCTGGCTCTTCGGCTTTGAAACGGAGAGGAGCACCGCCCCCTAGAGTCGGGAACGGCTAGCACATATGTGCGAGGGGAACCTTTACTTTTTACTGCTCTTGTTTGGAAAAATCTGCCCCCTCTGTCCTGCCAAGCAGAGAGGTTTGATCTGATGGTGATCCCCATTGGCAGATTCCTGGCATTTTTCAGAATTGGCTGTCCTGAGGCAGAGCCCGGATGCGGGCATCTCTCTGTTTCTTCCTTAGATTATAAAGTGCTTTATCAAAATTTTTTTGCTGATTGAGCGAGCGATAAGAACCGAATGTGTTGCAAGATCCAAATCTATTTTCTACATTAAAAAAGGGCCCTTTTTTGGAGGGCCTTCTATCAATCTGCGTCCAATGGAGCTTTGGCTCTAGAGGACTAGAACAAATGAATGAAACTTCCGTGGCTCAACCTTGGTGACTTTTAAGTGGTCAGGACTTCAATTCCCAGAATTCTGGCGGGCTGCAGAATTCTGGGAGTTGAAGTCCACGCATCTTATAGTTGCGGAGGTTGAGAAAACATTGATCGAGCTGAGCTGAGAGTTTGACTGCTCCCTGGTCAAAGAGTGGACTGATTGGGCAGTTGTTGGGAAGGGAAGCTTTGGTTGGTCAGGGAAGTTTTGGGAAGTAGTTCTTTGGAAGGATGTCCCACAGTTTTTTTTTTTTGGAAAAAAAGAAGGGAAGGAGGAGGGAAGGAAGGGAGGGAGGGAAGAAAGAAAGAAAGAAAGAAAAGGAAGGAAAGGGAGGGGCAGAGGGAGGTAGGGAAGGAAGGAAAGGAAGGAAGGGAGGAAAGAAGGAAAGAGGGAAGAAAGAAGGGAGGGAGGGGAGGAAGGAAGGAAGGAAAGGGAGAAAGGGAGAAAGGGAGGAAAGGAGGAAGGGAGGAAAGGACAAAGGAAAGGAGGAGGGAAGGGAGGGAGGAAAAAAAGAAAAGGAAGGAAAGGGAAAGAAAGGAGGGAAGGAAGGGAGGGGGGAAGAAAGAAAAGAAAGGAAGGAAGGGAGGGAAGAAAAGAGGAAGGGAGGGAGGAAAGGAAGGGATAGAGGGAGGGAGAGGGAGGGAGGGAAGAAGGAAGGAAGGAAAGGGAGGGAGGGAGGGAAGGAGGAAGGAAGGAAAGGAAGGGAGGGAGGGAGGGAAGAAAGAAGGAAGAAAGGAAAGAGAGGAAAGGAGGAGGGAAGGAAGGAAAGGAGGAGGGAAGGGAGGGAGGGAAAAAAGAAAAGAAGGAAAAGGAAGGAAGTGAAGGAGGGAGGAAGGAAGGAGGAAGGAAGAAGGAAGAAAGAAGGAAAGGAGGGGGGAAGAAAAAGGAAGGAAGGAAGGGAAGAAGGAAGAGGAAGGGAGGGAAGAAAGGAAGGGATAGAGGGAGGGAGAGGGCGGGAGGGAGGGAAGAAGGAAGGAAGGAAAGGGAGGGAAGGAGGGAAGGGTGGAGGGAAGGAAGGGAGGGAGGGAGGGAAGAAAAAGGAAGGGAGGAAAGGAAAAGAAAAGAGGAAAGGAAGGAAGGGAGGGAGGAAGGAAGGAAAGGGAGGAAGAAAAGGAAGGAAGGAAGAAAGATGGTTGGTTGGTTGGTTGAAGCTCAAAGACCTGGTGCTGGGGGTTGATCTTATGGGTTTGGAGAGACAAAGACCGGGATCTTAAAAATCATCCAGGGTCCCCTTGTCCCATTCCCTACCCCCCCCCCAAAAAAGAGGCAAAACTCTCACCAGCTTTCACTGCGATGCTCAGCCGAGTTGGACCGCTCCCGTTTGGAGAAGGCAGGACTGAGTCCCATGTCCCCTAATTTAAATCTCTTTCCATTTGCAAGATTTTAAGAGAACCCATCTCGGATGAATCCTTCTGGAAAAAACAAACAAACCCAAAACCTCCTCTTTTGTTTTCTTTCAGGCAAAACCGGAGACCACCTTTGAAGTCTACGTGGAAGCCACCTGTCCTTCGGCGGCAGGCACAGGTAACGTCCCTTGGCTGAATTTTTTTCTAAAGGGGTTTTGCTCGGAGCAGAGGAGGTAGAAGGTCTCCAGAGGTGAATGATGCCTACCTATACTCACCTGGTACCTCTGGTTCCTAGCATGGGAGTTTTTTTAACAGTAACAAAGAGTTGGAAGGGACCTTGGAGGCCATCGAGTCCAACCCCCTGCTCTCACCTACACTAGGGATTCGAACCGCCGAACCGCCGACCTTTCCGATCGACAAGCTCAGCGTCTTAGCCACTGAGCCACCTAGCTGTAGTCCCGCAATGCCAGCTGAAGTGTGGAACGAGCTTCGCTCAGCTCCAGTGAGGGAAGACGGATATTTTGAGCGAGAACGAATGAGTCGCGCCGGATTTTTACGACCTTCCTTTGCCGTTAAGGCGAATCACGGCGGTTGTTACTTGAATCCAGTGCTTATTTATTTATTTATTTATTTATTTATTTATTATTCAAACTTCTATACCGCCCTTCTCCTTTCGGACTCAGGGCGGTGAACAGCCCAAATAAAAACATTTATACACATAAAGTTACAGTTAAAAATAGATTTAAAATAATTAAATAAGTTTGGCCCGTAATTTAAAACTTATCAATTTAAAATCCGTATCAAATTTTAAAACCAACCATAAAATCAAGACAGACCGGCTAACTGAAAAAAAATAAGTTTTTAGGGCCCGACAAAAAGTCCGGAGGTCGGAGATCATGAAACGAATTCCTGTTGACTTTCGAAAGCCCCCCCCCCCCCGGTCCAAAAAGATTGCAAATGGTGAACAAGGGACGTTGCAACTGTCCTAAATATATGGCCAATTGCCAAGCCCTGAATTTTGATTCTCTGACTTGAGGGACACCGCGGTCGTCCCCGATCCACTGCGAGGATCAGTCCTCAATCGCTTTTCCCAGCCCCGTCGTAACTTTGAATGGTCGTAGGTCAGGGACTGCGCCTCCCCAAATAAAAACCAGGACGCTATCTAGGCACTGCAAGAGAGCTGCCTCTAGCGCACACACGTTAAAAGAATTGGAAGGGGCCTTATAGTCCAATCCCAGTCCAACCAGGAGACGTGCGGGGGTCTCGTGCACATGTGTGAGGGTGGGAGGGGGTCTTGCAAGCATGCACAGAGGGTGGGGGGGGTCTTGTGTGCATGCACCCCACCCCGCGGACTGTTTTTGGTCCCAGGGGGTTTCAGGGAGGCCTGCCAGGCCCAAAGATAAAGTCTTACACAATTTTTTTTTTTTTTTAAATTTGATTTATATGCCGCCCTTCTCCGAAAACTCAGGGCGGCTTACAATGCGTTAGGCAATAGCCTTCATCCTTTTGTATATTTATACAAAGTCAGCTTATTGCCCCCACAAACTGGGTCCTCAATTTACCTACCTTAGAAAGGATGGAAGGCTGAGTCAACCTTGAGCCTGGCGAGATTCGAACCTGCAGTAATTGCAGGCAGCTGGTCTTAATAACCAGCTTAATAACAGGGTGCCTTAGACCACTGTACTACCAAGGCTCTTGGTAGTCATCTCAATTACGAGATGATAGGAAAATCACCCATTCAGGCCCGCTGTTTCTAAGACCCCCGAGGACAAAGTTGTATGTGTGTCTAAAACTTTGTGCATGCTCCATTTGTCTCTCTCTCTCTCTCTGTCTCTCTCTGTCTCTGTCTCTGTCTCTGTCTCTGTCTCTCTCTCTCTCTCTCTCTCTCTCTCTCTCTTTAACCCCCCCCCTCCCCAAAAACTCTCGGCCTTGTTAGCTTTGATATTCTGCAGCCCGGAATAAAATCTTTTCTCCTAAGAAAGAGATCCATCGTTATAGATAAAGGGTGGAGGTAACCTCGCAGAAAAAAACAGCAGTGGGAACAACAGGCTGTCCTGGCGGGTCTCCTTCGGCTGCCCTCCGCTTTCTAATGGCCTGTTCTGTTTTGTGAAAGAAATTCCCCTCCCGTGTCACGGGGCCAGAAATGAGCCCTGTCTGAATCCACCGATCTCGGGAGGCTTTTGCCAAAGGGGTCTGCCTTGTTAAGGGGGTACAGCGGTGCCTAATTTAAAAAAGAGGAAGAAAAAGAAGAAGTCCATTTGTTAGTCTAAAGCTACTGATCAAAACAAGTCACCAAAGCCGGGAACGTTTGAAAAAAGAAGAAGAAGAAGAAAAGAAAAAAAAGCTCTGAAAAAAAAGCTGGCTGGGGATTTTTTTGTGTGTTTATGCGTGTGCTCCTCCTGCACAAGGAAACCTTTTGTGTGAGGGTTGCGTGTTAGGGGTGCAGCGTGCCCACAGAGGCTTGCAAAGAAGACATCAGAAAGCGGGATTGGATTTTCGGCATTGCCACGCAAGGACCTATCCTTTTATCTCTTTTTTGTGTGTGTGTGTTTGCGTGAGATGCTGCACAGAACTCTCTCCGGCACGATGGCTTCAAGGAATAGCGCTAAAAATAATAATAATAAAAACGGTTTCCTTTCATTTTTCCCCCCCTCTTTAAAACGATGACACAAAAATCTGCACGCAGACGCCAGATCGAGTTAGAAAGTATTTCTAAAGCGGTGGGATAAAGCTGTTATAAACTGTTTTTTTTTTTCCCCTTCTTCTTCTTCTTCTTCTTCCTTGACAAATGCTCCCCAGGATTAATAAAAGAAATGGCGTACAGTCGCAGCCCCGGTGTGCAACAAAGGCATTTAAAAGAGCTGGCAGCCAGAGTCTCTTCTGCTAAACATAACACTGGGTTGAATGAGGAGACGAATCTCCCCCAGGAAATTGATTAACTCCGAGGGAGTTGATCCTTGTTTGAGAGAATGGGCCCATTTGCATTTCAACTGGCCCTTAGTCTAACTCTCTAAACCATAATCTGGGCTCCTGCTAGAATAATGGGGATAGACTTAGGTTTAACTAAGAACTCCCTACTCCAGTTTCTGACCTCTCTCTCTCTCTCTAATAGCATCTTCCTTGCCTCGGTAGATCGCAAGAGACTTCTGCCTTAAAAAAACTGAGAAATAAAGAAAGTAGGGCCTTACGCAAGAGAGGAAGGATAGGATTATGTTGGGGATTGAAAAGAAAATGTTAGCGAAACTCTACAACTTTCTACTAGGCGAAGACAGGGCAGAAGGAATAGCCAGAAATCAATTAAATATTTGGGAAAAAAAACATTGGTTATAGATTAAATTTCAATGACTGGGAGGAGGCCTGGAACGGAAACTACAATCTGACTAAATCAGCAACCTATAGGGAGAACCATTATAAAAATTTTCCATAGATGGTATCTAGCGCCAGCTAGACTTGCAAAAATATTTCCCAGCACTTCAGCAACATGTTGGAAGTGTGGAAAGGAGGTTGGCACCTTCTATCATATGTGGTGGTCCTGTCCCGAGACAAAAAAGTTTTGGATAAAAATACGAAACTGGATATGAGAAATAGTGGAAGAAGAAATAGAATTATCCCCTGAAATCTTTTTATTAGGAATGATTGGAGATGGATTTTCTAAAGATAAGATATATCTTATAATACATGTTATAACAGCAGCCAGGTTAATTTTTGCAAAATACTGGAAGGACAAACAAACCCCTCCAGAGGTAATAATAATAAACAAAATCTTAGAATGTGCAGAAATGGCAAAATTAACAAATGATCTTAACAATGATGCGAACTCAGAATTCAATGCAGTATGGGAAAGGTGGTACAAATGGTGGAATAATAGAATGAGATTGTAAGGTTACGTCTATTTTCAATAATGGTAGATTCGAATGTATTCAATATGTATATAATGTAAATATGTAATTACACGACACCTCAGATGTTAACAGAGATTTGATGTTTTTTAAAATTTTAAAACCAATAAAGTATATTTAAAAAAAAAGAGAGAGAGAGGAAGGATAGGATGGCTGGGAGCAGACAGATTTTGGTGTGGGAAAAATGGAAGAAATTTACCGTACTTTTCGGAGTACAAGTCGCACTTCCCCCCACCTAAAAGAGGGTGGAAATGTTGGTGCGTCTTATACACCAAATACAGCCATTTTTGGCTTCTCGAAACCCTGCCCCGCGTAACCCGTTTTCGCCAAAAACAGGCCTGTTTTTTTGCAAAAATGGGATGTGCAGAGACTTTGGGAGGCCTGCAGAGTGCTCCTGGGGGCTGGGGAGGGCAAAAATGTGGTGGGTGGGGGGGTTTGGGAGGCCAAAAATGGGCCCGTTTTTCGCAAAAATGGGATGCGCAGAGGGTTTGGGAGGCCTGCAGAGTGCTTCTTGTGGCTGGGGAGGGCAAAAATAGTTTTTTTCTTGTTTACCTCTTCAAAATCTTGGTGCGTCTTATACTCCGGTTCATTTTATAGTCCGAAAAATACGGTAGTTCTTAGCTCTGGCCCTGGCGCAGATAATGAACAATTTGACTTAGTCTCTCCACATGTCACACGTCGTGAAGTGTGCCAACCTGCATTTCCTGTGTCAGATGAGGAGAGCACATCTTTCTCCTTCTATCCTGGCCACTTTTTATTTTTATTTTTACAAAGGCACGATGGAGAGGGTTTTAACAAACTGCATCCCTGTCTGGTTCAGTGGCAGCAGTGCCTCTGATAGAAAGTCCCTACAGAGAGTGGTGAGGACAGTGGAGAAGATTATAGGAGGCTCACTTCCTGTTATTCAGGATACTGTTTATAAACTCTATGTGTTTAGAGCTCAAAGACCCTGCACCCACTTTACAGACTGTTTCTGTTGCTCCCCTCCGGGAGGAGGTTTTGAAGTAGGACTACTAGATTCTGTAACAGCTTTGTTCTTTATGCCATCCGTCTGGTAATAGCACTAGCACTTAGCAACAGCACTTAGACTTATATACCGCTTTACAGTGCTTTTAGAGCCCTCTCTAAGCGGTTTTACAGAGTCAGTCTATTGCCCCGAACAATTTGGGTCCTCATTTTACTGACCTCGGAAGGATGGAAGGCTGAGTCAACCTTGAGCCGGTGAGACCCGAACCGCCAAACTGCTGGCAGCCGGTGATCAGCAGACGTAGCCTCCAGCACTGCACTCTAACCACTGCGCCACCGTGGCTCTCGCAAGATTTGTTTTTCTCGCCATGTATGCGTATACATCCAAATTAGACTGTGTTGTTTCCCTGTGTCATACGATGTATATACATAATTTTGTATTTATTTATTTCCTCGTGTTTATGAAGTGTATATCAGAGGTGGTATATCGGAGAGTGACAATAAAATTATTCAAAGTCTAAGGGTTACATCTGCAAGGCTTTCAACCTCTTGTTTCTCGGGAGTAAACATCAAATTGAAGAGTTGGCTTTGCGGGTGGTTGAAGAGAGAAGCGTGGCGTTTGTTGCGTCACACTCTTAAAATGTGGAATTTGACAATTAAAGGGCTTTGTTGGGCTTAGGGATTCAGTGGCTTTCTTAGCTTTCTAAAACCCTTCTGATCACTTGGCCATCTTCCCACCTTGGGTCACCACAACAAGCCTGGAGTCTGAAGCTCTCAAAGCTTTGGGCATCTCAGAGTTTGGTCCTCTTAAACTCTCAAAGCTTTGGGCATCTCAAAGTTTGGTCCTCTTAAACTCTCAAAGCTTTGGGCATCTCAGAGTTTGGTCCTCTTAAACTCTCAAAGCTTTGGGCATCTCAAAGTTTGGTCCTCTTAAACTCTCAAAGCTTTGGGCATCTCAAAGTTTGGTCCTCTTAAACTCTCAAAGCTTTGGGCATCTCAGAGTTTGGTCCTCTTAAACTCTCAAAGCTTTGGGTATCTCAAAGTTTGGTCCTCTTAAACTCTCAAAGTTTTGGGTATCTCAAAGTTTGGTCCTCTTAAACTCTCAAAGCTTTGGGTATCTCAGAGTTCGGTCCTCTTAAACTCTCAAAGCTTTGGGCATCTCAGAGTTTGGTCCTCTTAAACTCTCAAAGCTTTGGGTATCTCAAAGTTTGGTCCTCTTAAACTCTCAAAGCTTTGGGTATCTCAAAGTTTGGTCCTCTTAAACTCTCAAAGCTTTGGGTATCTCAGAGTTTGGTCCTCTTAAACTCTCAAAAGCTTTGGGTATCTCAAAAGTTTGGTCTTCTTAAACTCTCAAAGCTTTGGGTATCTCAAAATTCGGTCCTCTTAAACTCTCAAAGCTTTGGGTATCTCAAAGTTCGGTCCTCTTAAACTCTCAAAGCTTTGGGTATCTCAGAGTTTGGTCCTCTTAAACTCTCAAAAGCTTTGGGTATCTCAAAAGTTTGGTCTTCTTAAACTCTCAAAGCTTTGGGTATCTCAAAATTCGGTCCTCTTAAACTCTCAAAGCTTTGGGTATCTCAAAGTTCGGTCCTCTTAAACTCTCAAAGCTTTGGGTATCTCAAAGTTTGTTCTTCTTAAACTCTCAAAGCTTTGGGTATCTCAAAGGTTGGTCCTCTTAAACTCTCGAAGTATTGGGTATCTCAAAGTTCGTTCTTCTTAAACTCTCAAAGTTTTGGGTATCTCAGAGTTCGGTCTTCTTAAACTCTCAAAAGCTTTGGGTATCTCAAAGTTTGGTTTTCTTAAACTCTCAAAGCTTTGGGTATCTCAGAGTTCGTTCTTCTTAAACTCTCAAAGCTTTGGGTATCTCAGAGTTTGGTCCTCTTAAACTCTCAAAGCTTTGGGTATCTCAGAGTTTGATTTTCTTAAACTCTCAAAGCTTTGGGTATCTCAAAGTTCGGTCCTCTTAAACTCTCAAAGCTTTGGGCATCTCAAAGTTCGGTCTTCTTAAACTTTCAAAGCTTTGGGTATCTCAAAGCTTGGTCCTCTTAATCTCTCAAAGCTTTGGGTATCTCAGAGTTCGTTCTTCTTAAACTCTCAAAGCTTTGGGTATCTCAAAGCTTGGTCCTCTTAAACTCTCAAAGCTTTGGGTATCTCAGAGTTTGGTCTTCTTAAACTCTCAAAGCTTTGGGTATCTCAAAGTTTGGTCTTAAACTCTCAGAGCTTTGGGTATCTCAAAGTTCGGTCCTCTTAAACTCTCAAAGCTTTGGGTATCTCAAAGTTCGGTCCTCTTAAACTCTCAAAGCTTTGGGTATCTCAAAGTTCAGTCCTCTTAAACTCTCAAAGCTTTGGGTATCTCAAAGTTGTGGGGTCCTTTGTGCTCTCTGAGCCTGGTTGTTTTTCTTGCAGATGTTTCATTACCCAACTAGGTAACATCAATAGTGTTGTCATCAATCCTTAATAATCATCTAAAACTCCTCAAATCTGGAACAGGTGTCTTCTGTCCTACACCATCTACCCAAAAAGCTTGAATCGATCCATAAGGGGCTCTTCTCAGCCAAACGTTACTCCCTCTGGTCTCCTGCTGATCCTAAAACCCAGAAGTAAGGGTTCAAGAGACAGGCTGGTCCTTTGGGTGTCGGGGTCCTATGTTCATTGTCGTGAGGTGGACCTCCCAATGGGTTTCTTCGCAGCCCTTTTGATTTGGGGGTTCTGAAGAGGTTCTTCACCCCTGTTTGTGGTCTTTGTGGAAAGAATCAGTGTTACCGTGTTTGGACTGGCCAAGGAATTGAATAAATACCTTGCTGGACACCACTTAATTTTTCTTTTCATGCCCGTTCACCGTCCCGCTCAAAAAGTCCTTCATGTCTGGGCATAAAGCAAGGAAAGGGGAGCTGACTTGGAAACCAGATGAAGAAAGTCTGGGGGTCAAAGGGGGGCTTGAAATACTGATGGAAACAGTTTACGTGCTGTTTCTAAAATCCACAATGGCAAGTCCTCTTGGTGCCGTTTGGCATAGTAACTGGGTTCTTTTTTTAAAAAAAAGAATCCCAGGCATGTTTAATCCCAAACAGGAAATCTCTCTGTCGAAGTGGTCTTGCTCACAAGACCTTGCAAAAGGAGGGAAGGAGGGAGGGGGGGGAAATCCCTTTTGTTGGTTTTTATATTTTTAACAGAGTTTGACATCTTCATCAAGTTCACAGTAGGCCACCTTTGTTGGCTAAATGTTGTATGAGACACCCTCGCTTCCATTGTTTCAACAAAACAGTAACCGGGATTCATTCTTTCTTTCTTTCTTTCTTTCTGTCTGTTTTCTGTCTGTCTGTCTGTCTTTCTTTCTTTTTTTTCTTTCTTTTTTCTTTCTTTCTTTCTTTCTTTTTCTCCCATTTTCTTTTCTTTTTCTTCTTTCTTTCTTTGTTTCTCCTATTCTCTTCCTCTCCTTTCTCTTTCTTTCTCTTTCTTTCTCTATCCTTTTCCTTCTTTCTCTTTCTCTTCCTTTTTTTTTCTCTTTTCCCATTCTCCCTCTTTCTCTTTCTCTCTCTATCCTTTTCTTTCTTTCTTTCTCATTCTTTTTCCTCTCTTTCTCCCATTCTTCTTTCTTTCTTTCCTTCCTTCTTTCTTTCTTTCTTCTTTCTTTCTTTCTTTCTTTCTTTCTTTCTTTTTCTCCCATTCTCTATTCTTTCTTTCTTTCTTTCTTTCTTTCTTCTTTCTTTCTTTCTCTCTTTCTTTTTCTCCCATTCTCTTCTTTTTCTTCTTTCTTTGTTTCTCCTATTCTCTTCCTCTCCTTTCTCTTTCTCTCTCTCTTTCTCCCTTTCTTTCTCTATCCTTTTCTTTCTTTCTCTTTCTTTTTCTCTCTTTCTCTCATTCTCTTTTTTCTTTCTTTCTTTCTTTCCTTTCTTTCTTTCTGTCTGTCTTTCCTTCTTTCTTTCTCTTCTTCCCATTCTCTTTTTCCCTTTCTTTCTTTCTTTCTTTCTTTCTTTCTTTCTTTCTTTCTCCCTTTCTCTATCTTTCTCATTTTTTCTTTTTCTCTTTCTCTCTTTCTTTCTTTCTCTTCCTCCCATTCTCTCTTTTCTCCCTTTTTCTTTCTTTTTCTCTCTCTTTCTCTTTCTCCCTTTCTCTGTCTTTTTTTCTTTCTCTCCTTTCTTTCTCTCTCTCTCTCTCTCTCTCTCTCTCTCTCTCTCTCTCTCTCTTTCTTTCTCTCTCTTTCTTTCTTTCCCACCCACAATATGGCCATTGTCCGGGGTCAACTCATTGTGGCTGCTTTTAGCCCAAGGAGAGCAGAGTCTTTAGTGCTGAACAGATTTCTTCTTAACGTGAAAAGAGACTAATCCATGTAAATACGCGAGTTGAAATAAACCTTACAGGGAGAGGGGAGAGGCCACTAAGCAGGAGGTTACAGGTCAGCAATTTAACCTTTGACCTAACAAATAAAACACATAAAAAGTTCCTGAATTGGTTGACAAAGGCTGCGGATTTGTCAGTTTTTCTTTTCAGGACGGAGACCAGGGGTAGAAATTGGCACAGACAATGCCACCTTCGCTGAAATTTCTCCCCTAAGCTTGAAGCTCCTTTAGTCAAGGAAGAAATATTTTTTTTAATGTTTTTTTTTTTAAACTCCCCACCCCCCCCAAAAAAATCCTGCCGCTCCCCCGTTTTGTGGCCTTTAAAAGCACTTCTCCCCATGCAACGAAGACAGGTTTGAACCTGTAAGCAAAACCACTCCAGATATTCCTGAGCATTCGGAGAAAAACTCTCTGCAGCAGAAAGCTTTGGAGTGGGTTTGTTAAGATTGGGGAATTGTATTGAAATACTCAGCTTCCCCTCATTCACCCACCTGTCCCCTCTCCGCATTTTGAACAGTTGGCAAATTGTGTGGCTTTTAAGCAAAAAAGAAAGAAAGGAAAGAAAAGAAGAAAGAAGAAAGAAAGAAAAGAAAGAAAGAAAGAAAAAGAAAGAAAGAAAGAAGAATGGTTTTAAACTCTGATCTTTTCCTTCACAACATTTGCAAACAGTTTTTTTTCACCCCCCTCGGTGTTGGTGCTTTATTTTGTTCAACAGGTAATCTTGTGAATGAGCGTTAATTTTTTTTTAAAATTATTATTATTTTGCTTTAAGCTTCATGCACAGTGAGGTTGTAGCAGTTACATTCTCAGCCCTGCTGAAATCTTGAGACTGGGGCAAGAACTTTAATTAGGGAGTCATTAAGATTAAAAGGGAACAACTAATGACTTTAAAGGAGATTTCCCATCGAGTAATGACAACGATTAAGCTGTTTGTTCTGCCGCGCAGCCACCAGATTCGGCGGGGTTGACAAGAGATGTCCACGGATTTGGGACTGGAGCTTCTCGGACCACCAAGGCAGCTGGATGTTTTTTTTTTTTCTTTTCTGGAGTTTTGCAAGCTCAGGTGGAGGCTGCAAAATGCTAGGGACACAAGGGGCCTTTCTCTTTCTTTCTTTCTTTCTTTCTTTCTTTCTTTCTTTCTTTCTTTCTTTCTTTCTCTCGATGGGATGGTGAAGTCTGGAACTCATGCAGCGAATAGAGTTTGAGCAAAAGACACAGCTTATAGCTTTGGCTAATTGTGGAAAAGTTAACTGGAGCAGAATAGTAGGGATTATGTTTCCTTGTAATCCTGTAGTAATCTACTTCAGCCTTGTGTCTCTTTTTTCTTTCTTTTTTCTTTCTTTCTTTCTTTCTTTCTTTCTTTCTTTCTTTCTTTCTTTCTTTCTCTTTTTCTTCTTTCGTTCTTTCTTTTTTTCTCTCCTCCCTCTCCTTTCTTTCTTTCTTTTTCTTCTTTTTCTCTCTCCCTCCCTCCTCTTTCTTTCTTTCTTTTCTCTCTCCCTCCCTCTTTCTTTTTCCCTCTTTCTTTTTTCTTTCTCTCTCTCCCTCTCTCTTTACCTTTTTCTCTCTTTTTTCTTTCTATTTCTCTCTCCCTCCCTCTCTCTTTCTCTGTGTAGAAAATTATAGCCAATTTTATCCAAACAGAAATCTCGAATTCATGAAGCAGCATAGTAGGGGTTACATGTTTCCTTATAAACCCTAATTTACTTCAGCCCCCCCTTTTTCTCTCTCTCTCTTTCTTTTTCTTCCTCTTTCTGTCTAGTTCTCTCTCTCTCTCTCTCTCTCTGTGCATGTGTACTGTGTGTAGAGAGATGCTGTTTTAACTTGAAGTCTTCCTTCCTTCTTTTCTTCCTTCCTTCCTTCCTTTCTTTTTTCTTTCCTTCCTTCCTTCTTTTTTCTCTCTCTCTCTCCCTCTCCTTTCTTTTTTCTTTTTCTTTCTTTTCTTTCTCTCTCTCTGTCTTTCTTCTTTTTCTTTCTTTTTCTTTCTCTTTCTTTCCCTCTCTTTCTCTCCCTCCCTCTTCCTTTCTTCCCTCTTTTTCTTTCTCTCTCTTTCTTTCTTTCTCTCCCTCCCTCTTTCTTTCTTTCTTTCTTTTTTCTTTCTTTCTCCCTCCCTTCCCTCCTTTCTTTCTTTTCTTTCTTTCTTTCTCCTCTTTCTTTCTCCCTCTTTCTTTCTTTTTCTTTCTATCTCTCTCCCTCCCTCTCCATTTCTTCTTCCTTCCTTCCTTCCTTCCTTCTTTCTCTCTCTCTCTCTCTTTCTCTTTACCTTTTCTCTTTTTTTCTTTCTATTTCTCCCTCCCTCCCCCTCTCTCTCTTTCTCTGTGTAGAAAGAGGGAGAGAGAAAGAGAGAGAGAGAGGGTGTTTTAACTGGAAGGCCACGAGACCTCTCTGTGGCTTGTAGACCATTTTATCCAAACCGAGATCTCATATTAGTTGACTCTCAACTTCAATTTTGACCTTAAATTAAGGGTGATGATTCAGGCTGGTTAAAGGGCAACAGATGACAATCTTGGTGTAGAGATATTTTACACACACACACACAAAACCCCACAAAAACCCAATAGTATAAATGCAGATTCCCTGTTGGCTGAGCTGACGCAGATCTTAGCAAAGAAGATCTGATGGATCCCCCCAATTTGACCAGGCCGTAAGTTGAGACGGTTGGTGTCGTCTTATAAATAAAGCCGCCAAAATGGCCGCAAGTTGGCATATGATTCCAGTGAGTCCAAATTTGGCACCTCGCGTAAAGAGGGAAAATGGGGAGACTACAGGTCTCCCACCGTGGACAAGTCAAACGGGGGGAATTTGACATCTTTTAAAAGAAACGCATCTTGCTCTTGTTTATTCCAGCTTTTTTAAAAAGCTAATGACCTCATTGGTGTGTCTCTGTAATTACCGTGCTTAAAACTTCTGCGCGTTTTTCTCCCCGTTTAAACAGCCTTTGTTTAAAAAAAAAAAAAAAACCACACACCACCAAAAGAAAATTAATGAGTAGCGAAAAAAAAAGACATGAAAGGGATTTTCTCTCTGATTGCTGTGTTAGAACTCTTGCCTGAAAAATAGGTTATATTTCTTCTCTTTGCCGCGGAATCCTCATTAACTTTTACATTTTAATGATGTCCAGGAAAAAAAAAAATCTATTATATAGCTCATAGCTTAAAGGGAAGCTTAGAGGACACCTTTTAATTGAATTATAAATAATGGTAGGCTATAGTTTTTTTTTTTTAATTAAATGCCTAAATGCTACCCTCTAGGAAAAAAAAAATCCCCCGTACTATTATTTTCTTTTAACTTTCATCCTAATTTTAGCATAATTATAATATCATGCATGTCCTTTTTTTTTTTTTTTGTTCTGCTGTGATATTTTCCAAAACGGTGCATCCATTTATCCATTTAGTGGGACGCGGTGGCACAGTGGCTAAGACGTTGAGCTTGTCGATCGAAAGGTCGGCAGTTCGGCGGTTCGAATCCCTGGTGCCGCGTAACGGGGTGAGCTCCCGTGACTTGTCCCAGCTTCTGCCAACCTAGCAGTTCGGAAGCACATAAAAATTGCAAATAGAAAAAATAGGCACCACCTTTGGTGGGAAGGGAACAGCGTTCCGTGCGCCTTTGGCATTGAGTCATGCCGGCCACATGACCACGGAGACGTCTTCGGACAGCGCTGGCTCTTCGGCTTTGAAACGGGGAGGAGCACTGCCCCCTAGAGTCGGGAACGACTAGCACATATGTGCGAGGGGAACCTTTATCTTTACCTATAGTTTTTTTTTTTTTAATTAAATGCCTAAATGCTACCCTCTAGGAAAAAAATGTTTCCCCTGTACTATTATTTTCTTTTAACTTTCATCCTAATTTTAGCATAATTATAATATCATGCATGTCCTTTTTTTTTTTTGTTCTGCCATGATATTCTCCAAAAACGGTGCATCCATTTATCTTTCTCTCTTGCTTGCCAAGTCAGGTTTTTAATTCGTGGCGACAGAAGCTAATAATACACACACACACATCCCTGCCTAAATTTTGATTTCCATTCTCTTAACTGCAAAATTTAAAGATTCTGGTACTGCTGAATTGGTGGGATATGGAATTCCAAAGTGGCATGGCCAGCAAAACTGACCTATCGCATTCAAGGGCATCAGATTGCAGAAAGCTGGTTTATAAGATTGTCCCCTGGCTGAAAAGTTAGCAGAGATTTTATTACAACCGAGGTCAAATAGCTATTTCCCAGCTAGTAGGGTTGCAGATGAAGCTGCAGGGAGAGGCATGGCTGTTTTAACAGAATAACTTATAGGAGCCTTGGTGGTGCAGCGGACTAAAGTGCTGTTAAAGTAGCACTTAGCTGCCAGCTGCCTGCAATTACTGCGAGTTCAAATCTCACCAGGCTCAAGGTTGACTCAGCCTTCCATCCTTCCGAGGTAGGTAAAATGAGGACCAGGATTGTGGGGGCAATAAACTGACTTTGTATAAAAAAAGAACACCGCTTAGGGGGGCCGAAAGCCCTACTAAGCAGGTATATACAAAAGTATGAAAGCTATTGCTTAACGCATTGTAAGCCGCCTTGAGTCTCCGGAGAAAAGGCGGCATATAAATTGAACCAATGAATGAATGAATGAATGAATCAATGAATGAATCAATGAATGAATAACTAACTAACTAACTAACTAACTAACTAACTAACTAACTAACAAAATACCGGAGTTGGAAGGTCACGCTCAAGCAGAAGACTCTCTGTTTAAAGGTAAATCAGCTAAATGTTGGAAGTGCCACCAATTACCTGGATCTTACTATCATATGTGGTGGACATGTGAAGAAGCAAAGAAGTACTGGGGAAAAATTAAGACATGGTTGGAAGAGATGATACAAGAACGTATCCCACAGAAAAGAAAACACCGGGAGCCACATAACCCTTCCCGTGCTTGACTATTTCTTGAGCGGCCACAAAACTAGCATATGTAGTTGAATTAAATGTTCTGTTTTATTCTGAAACTTTCTTTTCTTGGATTTATCCATGGATGGCCTACTGGGGGTTGAAAAGCTCAATAAATTTCGTGCCGGCGGGTGTCTCACATTAGCAGTTGTGACGCAAAGGGAGCCACAGCAGAGGGATGAAAGAACCACATGCGGCTTTAGAGCCGCAGGTTGCTGACCCCTGATTTATGAGAAGGCCATTGCTTTTGCACTGGAGACCTCCCTCAAACGTTCCCGCAACCATTCTAAAACATATGAAGAACGATTTCAGGAATGGAGTATGTCTGGTTGAATGAAAAGAAAGACTAGGGGTTGACATGATAGTAGCCTTCCAATATTAGAGGGACAAAGATGAGAGGGTAAAACTATTCTCCAAACCACCAGAGGGCAGGACAAGAAACTAATGGAGGGAAACTAAATCAAGGAGAGAAGCAACCAGGAATTGAGGAGAAACTTCCTAACAGTGAGAACAATCAACCAGTGGAACAGCTTCAGAAATTGTGGCTGCTCCATTACCGGCGGTCTTTAAGAAGAGACTGGAGTTCCACTTGTCTGGAATGGTATAGAGCAGTGTTGGTGAACCTTTTCGGCACCGTGTGCCGAAATGGGAGCACGCATGCACGTGCTGGGGAGCAGCAAAAACCGGAAGAGCAGTTCCATGGCGTGCATGTGCTGGAGGCCGGAAACTGGAAGAGCATGCGCATGCCAGGACGCTGAACTTCCGGTTTTCGGCGTGTGCATGCGTGCATCAGAAACCAAAAGCTCAGCTTCCTGGTGCGCACATGCCGGGAAGCTGAGACCAGCATGTGCAGGCCAGAACCCGGAAGAGTAATGGGTGACGGAGGCTGGGGACAGCAAAGAACGTCACTTCCTGTCCAACCGGAAGTTGGGAAACGGACCATTTTGGGCCTCCGGAGGGCCTCCAAGGGAGTGGGGAAGGCTGTTTTCACCCTCCCCAGACGCATAGTGAGAAAGAAAAACAGACCTTTCCCACCCACCCCCAGGCCCTCCGGAGGCAGGAAACAGCCTGTTTCCCTACTTCTGATGGGCCCAGAAGGCCCGAAAACCAGCTGGCGGAGTTGAGCTGGCATGCCAGGCAACATGGCTCCGCGTGCCATAGGCTTGCCATCACGGCTCTAGGTTTCCTGCATGAGTCAGGGGGTTGGACTAGAAGACCTCCCAAGGTCCCTTCCAGCTCATATTAAAACACAAGCTTACTTCCTTTGCTCCTTCCTCCTCCTCCACCCACCAGTTGGCAACCGGGCTATTTTTATGGCCTCTTCCTCTCCCTTCTGCCCCTGGTTTATTCAGACCCTGCCCTCCTTTCTTTTCTATCCCGTCTCTTGCTTTCTCTTCCCCACGCTGAACTTCTAATTATCCACCACGGCAAAGTGCGTTGCGCATTCCACTTTGCAGCGCTACGTAACCCTGCAGGGATAATGGCGAGGCCTCCTTGAAAGAAGACGGGCTCCATGGAGAATTTCTTGCTTCTCTGTTCTATTCTTGGCATGTGGTTTCTAACCATCATCGTCATCATCATCATCATAAAAAGAACGCACTTCCCAGAGACTCATTGACCAAGTCCTTCTCATCCGCTCGCTTCCACCTAATTATGGGTTAATGATCGGGGATAGAAGAAACATTCCTTACGTTTGTATCCCTAGGATTCTTTTTACCGGGACTTCATGCGTTCAACGTTACCCTGTTTTTTCCCTTTTTTTCTCCCTGAAGCTTTGTCTTGCATAATAGGGAAGAAATTTGTGTAGGGTTCTTTCTTCTTCGCTCTCCACCCCCTGAATTTCCACATTGAAATAAGTTACTCAAACCACAAATAAACGCTATTTATGTCCCCTGCTATTGATTTTTAATTAATGTTGCCTAGGCTGATGCATATTGGCAAAATTGCTAACAGCTTGTGGCATTTTTTTTTTTAAAAAAAATTAGCGTCTTTTTTTGAGTATTTTGACAGCGTCATTCAGCTCTCGTGATAAAGTACCTCCGTCAGGTTAAATGTGTTAAAACATTGCACTGAAAAAGAAGGGGAACGGAAGAGCGAGGGCTGCTTGGAAACCTTGATTTGCTGTCAAAGTATTTAAACAATTTAGTGTTTTGGTTTCCTAGCTTCAGACTGCTTCTGAAAATCCCTTTGCTAATTAATCCAGTTAATTCTTTGTGGGCCTCTGTCTCTTTGCTTTAGCTTCCATAATTTTAAAACCCACTCTGGGAAATCTGGAATTTTTAAACAATTACAGTCTTTGGGTACGGCTGATTCGAATGCCATTTGAAGTGTTTGTCTTCCATAAAGCACCGAGTGCAGCTGCATGTTACCCTGTTTCCCTGAAAATAAGACCTGCTCAGAAAATAAGCCCTAACATGGTTGTAGGAAGCCTTACGTCTCTCAAAAATAAGCCCTACTTAAGAGCCTGTGCAGCCGGCTGGTTGACCGTCTATTGATTGATTGATTGATTGATTGATTGATTGATTGATTGATTGGTTCGATTTATATGCTGCCCTTCTCCGGAGACTCAGGGCGGCTTACAATGCGTTAAGCAATAGCTTTCATACTTTTGTATATATATATGCTTAGTAGGGCTTTCGGGCCCACACAAGTGGTGGGTTTTTTTTTATACAAAGTCAGCTTATTGCCCCCACAATCCGGGTCCTCATTTTACCTACCTCGGAAGGATGGAAGGCTGAGTCAACCTTGAGCCTGGTGAGATTTGAACTTGTGGAATTGGGATCGTAGAAACACCCAGGAGCATAGAAGAGTTCAGAGGCAGCTGCATAAATAAATGTCTTAAACGTATTTATTCATATGATAAATCATATTAACTCTGTACAACAGAGATCAAGTCTCAGGAGGAACAAACATGAGAAGAGAGAGATGGAGAGAGCGCAAGGTGGAAAAGGTTGGAGGGGGTTTTATACTCAGGGTAAGCCCCTCCTTTCCATATAGGGGTGGAGACACTCTCTGCCTCCACTGGTGTCTATATGACACATGTGCCAATGGCTTGCAAATACTTGACAGAACTCGCAGTAATTGCAGGCAGCTGGTGCTACTTAACAGCACTTTAGTCTGCTGCGCCACCAAGGCTCTATTCCGTCCAGTTGCTCATGGTGCCGCAGCCACAAGGCAAGGTTTAGTGGTGATGGAGCTGCCCCATGTGCCGCACACCGGCTTACCTCAGGGCCCCCGCAGCCATGCCATCCACGTCCCGACAGCTACCTCATGGTGGCAGCAGCCACCTGTGGCAGCAGGAGCCCATGTGACCGCCAGCCTACTTCTGCTTGCTTGCGGCCTCAGTGGAGCCGGCGGCTGAGTGGTGCGTTGGTGCTATGGCTGCGAGGCGAGGCAGGTGTCCGGGAGTCGATGGCCTGGCTGCAGGGCCCTGAGGTAAGCCAGTGCGGGGCGTTTTGGGCGGCTCCACCTACCCCCACCTCACCTCATGGCCGACTGGAACATCACTCAGCCTCCTGCTCCATTGTAGCTAGGAGCAAGCAAAAGAGGTGGGCTGAGGTCCTGCTGGATGGGGCTGCTGGAGTTGCCATTGCTAGGTGAGGCAGGTGTCGGGGCATGGGTGGCCTGGCAGCAGGGCCCTGAGGTAAACCGGTGCGGGGTGCATGGGGCAGCTTCACCCCATGCCTCGTGGCGGTGGCATTGGCCTCCTGCCCCGCTGCGAGCATGCAGAAGTGGGCCTCCCATACATGGGGAAAAAATAAGACACCCTACCCCAAAATAAGCCCTAGTACTTTTGGGGGGGGGCAAAAGAAAATAAGACCCAGTCTTATTTTTGGGGAAACATAGGTAGTTTTTAATTTTAGAATAGAATAGAATAGAATAGAATAGAATAGAATAGAATAGAATAGAATAGAATAGAATAGAATAGAATATTGGATAGGATAGGATAGGATAGGATAGGATAGGATAGGATAGGATAGGATAGGATAGAACAAGGACTGGACTGGACTGGAACTGGACTGGACTGGACTAGACTAGACTAGACTGGACTGGACTAGACTAGACTAGACTAGACTAGACTAGACTAGACTAGACTAGACTTGACTTGACTTGACTTGACTTGACTTGACTTGACTTGACTTGACTTGACTTGACTTGACTTGACTTGACTTGACTTCTTTATTGGCCAAGTGTGATTGGACACACAAGGAATTTGTCTTGGTGCATAAGCTCTCAGTGTACATGAAAAGAAAAGATACATTCATCAAGAATCATAAGGTACAACGCTTAATGATAGTCATAGGGAACAAATAAGCAATCAGATCATATTAGGAAACAGTCAATATAAATCTTAAGGATACCAGCAACAAGGTTACAGTCATGCAGTCATAAGTGGGAGGAGATGGGTGGTGGGAACGATGAGAAGATTAATAGTAGTGCAGACTTAGTGAATAGTTTGAATTGTTGAGGGAATTATTTGTTTAGCAGAGTGATGGCGTTCGGGGGAAAAACTGTCCTTGTGTCTAGTTGTTCTGGTGTGCAGTGCTCTATAGTGTCGTTTTGAGGGTACGAGTTGAAAAAAATTATGTCCAGGATGCAAGGGGTCCGTAAATATTTTCACAGCCCTCTTTTTGACTCGTGCAGAATACAGGTCCTCCATGGAAGGCAGGTTGGTAGCCATGGTTTATAATCTTCGCCTTGCTTGGAATCGTCAAGCAAGAAGGTGAAATCACCTTTCTGGTTCATAGGAAGTTTTGAAGGAGGCAACATGATGAATGGAGATGAACTGCAAAAATTGGTTCTCACCTTAGATCAGGGGTCCCCACACTTCTGAGTCGTGGCCTATTCAGAATTGGGCCTTGACTGGAGTGCACGTGCACTGAATTTGCACCCCGGTGGGCTTGTGGGCAGTCGCACGCCTGCGTGCCATCCTGCCGCTGGTGGAAGTGGAGCTGCATGCATGCGCCACAGCCCGCCACTCGCACAAGAGAGCTGCGTGTGCTGGGACCCCACACGCGTGACGCACTTCCTCTCCTTCTCCCCTCACTCAGCCGAGCTGCCAAGCCACAAAGGTTTTGGGCTGTTGCCTTAGATCAGTGTTTTCTCAACCTTGGAAGCTTGAAGATGGGTGGACTTCAACTCCCAGAATCCCCCAGCCAGCGCTGCTGGCTGGGGATTCTGGGAGTTGAAGTCCACCCATCTTCAAGCTACCAAGGTTGAGAAACACTGCCTTAGATGGACATGCCAGGCCTACAAAATAAAAAGGAAACCCAGATGAGTTGAGAGGCTTGCCTTAAAAAAAAATTTTTTTTTCACGATGTTTTGCTTCTGATGTCTGTGGGGATTCTCAGTCATCCAAGGTGAAAGGTGCGTGCTTTTTTTTTCCAAGAGGCAACTGGACTTTCTGGGTTTTTCTTTGAAGACATTTCGCTTCTTATCCAAGAAGCTTCTTCAGTTCTGACTGGATGGTGGTGGGGAAGGGAAGGATTGATACTCCTTGCAGACATCATTTGCATCCTTTGAGAGGGCCGTTGAAGCGCTTGGAGGTTTATCTGCAGGAATATAAAAAAAATCCTTCCATTTTGGTATCCTTATATTCAAATAGGAATATAAATCCTTCCGTTCCCCATCATCCAGTCAGAACTGAGGAAGCTTCTCGGATGAGAAGGGAAACGTCTTCAAAAGAAAAAAAAGCAGAAAGTCCAGTTGCCTCCTGAAAAAGCATCTTTGGGACAACCTGGATTATTTTATTTATTTATTTATTTATTTATTTATTTATTTATTTATTTATTTATTTATTTATTTATTATTTTATTTATTATTTTATTTGATTTATATGCCGTCCTTCTCCGGAGACTCAGGGCGACTTACAAGGCGTTAAGCAATAGCCTTCATCCTTTTGTATATTTTATACAAAGTCAGCTTATTGCCCCCACAAACTGGGTCCTCAATTTACCTACCTTAGAAAGGATGGAAGGCTGAGTCAACCTTGAGCCTGGTGAGAATTGAACTGGCAGTAATTGCAGGCAGCTGGATGTTTAAATGCTGCTTTAGGAGGCATTAGCCTCCTACGCCACTCAGGCTCCTGAGTGACGGAGAATCTCCACGTCGAGACGTATTTTGGGCAGCGGAAACACAGATCTCCTGCCGATCTCCTCTCTCGCAATCCCTACCCCAAGTGTGATGTGTTCCGGTGAATGAACGCCTCGTCTGGTGTGCTCCTTCCCGTCGCCTTGCTGAGTTTGGGAAACTCTCCATCCCCAAGGGCTTTGTGCTTGCTCGGAAAACAGGGCTGCGTTTCCACCAATTTGGCGACTTCCGAGCTCCTTCCCTTCCAAGTCCGTTAATGAGCCCCTCAAAGGACAGGCAGGGTCACCCAGAACAAATTCTTGAGCGCCCCGCTGTTCTCCTCTCTTTCTCTCTCTCTCTCTCTCTCTCTCCATTGAGAAAGTTGGACATTTATTCCTCTCCTTTGTGTTTCCGTATCTTTGCTGATCCACGGAAAGGAACTCGCTCCTTTTTTCAACTTCTCACTACCATTTAACTTTCCGGAGAGCCCTGGACTGAAATAGTTCTCCGGGGTCGTTACGGAAATTCAAGGGGTGCACACACAAACCCCTCGAATCCTTGTGCTTGTTGGCAAGTTAGAAGTTTTCTCCGTATTTTCTGTTCTTTGCAAGGCTGCTCAGGTTTGTGGGGGGGGGGGCTGTTTTCCAGGCTGAGCTGGGTATATAACAAGGGCAGCATTCACATAAAGGGGCAACGACATAACGATGAACGGTGGCAGGAACTGGCCTGGCTAGTCTAGTGAAGAGAAGGACCAGGGGAGACAGGATAGCAGTCTTCCAATATTTGAGAAGCTGCCCCAGAGAGGAGGGGGTCAAGCTATTTTCTAAAGAGCCTTGGTGGCGCAGCAGACTAAAGTGCTGTTAACTAGCACCAGCTGCCTGCAATTACTGCAAGTTTGAATCTCACCAGGCTCAAGGTTGACTCAGCCTTCCATCCTTCCGAGGTAGGTAAAATGAGGACCCGGATTGTGGGGGCAATAAGCTGACTTTGTATTAAAAAAAAAAACACCGCTGGGGGGGTGGGTGAAAGCCCTACTAAGCAGGTATATACAAAAGTATGAAGGCTATTGCTTAATGCATTGTAAGCCGCCTGAGTCTCCAGAAAAGGGTGGCATATAAATCAAACAAAAAGGAAGGAAGGAAGGAAGGAAGGAAGGAAGGAAGGAAAGGAAGGAAGAAGGAAGAAAGAAGAAAGAAAGAAAGAAAGAAAGAAAGAAAGAAAGAAAGAAAGAAAGAAAGAAAGAAAGAAAGGCCAGACATGGAATAATGGATGGAAACTGATCCAGGCACAGCTGCGATTGTCAGAGCCTTTTTTTTTTTTTAACTTTTAAAAGCCTTTTTTTTACAACCTATTCGCCCAAATAGGTTGTAAAAAAAATGCTTTTAAAAGGTTAAAAAAAAGGCTCTGACGATCGTGCAGTTCAGAACCTTTTCGGTATCGAATGGCCAAACTGGAATGGATGTACATGTGTGCGTGCCGGATGTGCCGGCCAGCTGGTCTTCGGGATTCCGGCACACGCATGCTTGTTTTTTGGCCGTTTTCAAGCCCTTTTTAAAACTGTTTTCCATGCTGTTTTGGGGCCAGTTTCCAGGACATTTTTAGGCCAGTTTTTGAGTCAAAGACGGCCTAAAAAAAAGCCTGGAAAACTGCCTGTTTTATGGCTGTTTTTCAGGCCGTTTTCAGGCCCTTTTTTGAACTGTTTTCTGTGCTGGTTTCAGGACATTTTCAGGCTGGTTTTGGGCCAAAGACGGCCTGAAAACAGCATGAAAAACTGGTTGTTTTTTGGCTGTTTTTGGGCCGTTTTTCAGGGCCTTTTTTGAAATGTTTTCCGAGCTGTTTTTGGGCCGGTTTTCAGGACATTTTCAGGCCAGTTTTTGGGCCAAAGATGGCCTGAACACAGCCCAGAAAACTGTTTGTTTTATGGCTATTTTTTCAGGCCGTTTTCAGGCCCTTTTTAAAACTGTTTTCCATGCTGTTTTGGGGCCAGTTTCAGGACATTTTTAGGCCAGTTTTTGGCCCAAAGACAGCCTGAAAACAGCCTGGAAAACTGCCTGTTTTATGGCTATTTTTCAGGCCGTTTTCAGGCCCTTTTTAAAACTGTTTTCCATGCTGTTTTTGGGCTAGTTTTCAGGACGTTTTCAGGCCGGTTTTTGGCCCAAAGACAGCCTGAAAACAGCACAAAAAACTGCCTGTTTTGAGCTGGTTTTTTGGCTGTTTTCAGGCCCTTTTTTGAACTGTTTTCCGTGCTGTTTTCGGGCTGGTTTTCAGGACATTTTTAGGCTGGTTTTTGGGTCAAAGACGGCCTTAAAAAAGCCTGGAAAACTGCCTGTTTTTTGGCTATTTTTCAGGCCGTTTTCAGGCCCTTTTTTGAACTGTTTTTCTGTGCTGGTTTTGGGCCGGTTTTCAGGACATTTTCAGGCTGGTTTTGGGCCAAAGACGGCCTGAAAACAGCACGAAAAACTGCCTGTTTTGGGCTGGTTTTTTGGCTGTTTTCAGGCCCTTTTTTGAACTGTTTTCCGTGCTGTTTTCGGGCTGGTTTTCAGGACATTTTCAGGGTGGTTTTTGGGTCAAAGACGGCCTAAAAAAAGCCTGGAAAACTGCCTGTTTTATGGCTGTTTTTCAGGCTGTTTTCAGGCCCTTTTTTGGACTGTTTTCCATGCTGGTTTTGGGCTAGTTTTCAGGACATTTTCAGGGCGGTTTTGGGGTCAAAGACAGCCTGAAAACAGCATGGAAAACTGCCTGTTTTTTGGCTGTTTTTCAGGACATTTTCAGGCTGTTTTTCTGGCTCTCTGGTTGGCCGCGAAAACCAGCTGGCAGGAAACCAGAAGAGCAGCTGGCAACGCTGTGTGTGCCCTCTGCATGCCACCTCTGGCACAAGTGCCATAGATTCGCCATCACAGGTGTAGTGTCTCCTGCTTGGCGGAGGGTTGGACTAGATGACCTACAAGCCCTCTTCCAACTCTGTTATTCCGACCCATCCACGGGGGCCAACAAGCATTCAGAGTGTGAAACTATTCAAAGTTCCCAGCTGCCCAGCTTAATGCCGTGAAGAATTAAGGCGTTTCGTGCCCAGCCAATGTAAAATTGTGAGTTTGCTTCGTTTACGTGGCAACAAAGAAAGCGAGAGAGAGTAAAAAAAAGATTCATTGATCTTTTAACAGGTATTCTGGGATGACATATAAAAGGGAATTGTTGCAATCTTGACCAGTTTTTTTTTTTTTATTTTTTTAATTTGATTTATATGCCGCCCTTCTCCGGAGACTCAGGGCGGCTTACAATGCGTTAAGCAATAGCCTTCATACTTTTGTATATTTATACAAAGTCAGCTTTTCTTTCTTTCTTTCTTTCTTTCTTTCTTTCTTTCTTTCTTTCTTTCTTTCTTTCTTCTTTCCTTCCTTCCTTCCTTCCTTCCTTCCTTCCTTCCTTCCTTCCTTCCTTCTCTTTCTTTCTCTTTCTTTTCTTTTTAAAAATTTGATTTATATGATGTCCTTCTCCGGAGACTCAGGGCGGCTTACAATGCGCTAAGCAATAGCCTTCATACTTTTGTATATTTATACAAAGTCAGCTTTTCTTTCTCTTTCTTTCTTTCTTTCTTTCTTTCTTTCTTTCTTTCTTTCTTTCTTTCTTTCCTTCCTTCCTTCCTTCCTTCCTTCCTTCCTTCTCTTTCTTTCTCTTTCTTTCTCTTTCTTTTCTTTTTTTAAAAATTTGATTTATATGATGTCCTTCTCCGGAGACTCAGGGCGGCTTACAATGCGCTAAGCAATAGCCTTCATACTTTTGTATATTTATACAAAGTCAGCTTATTGCCCCCACAAACTGGGTCCTCAATTTACCTACCTTAGAAAGGATGGAAGGCTGAGTCAACCTTGAGCCTGGCGAGATTTGAACCTGCAGTAATTGCAGGCAGCTGGATGTTAATCACAATGCATTAGTCTGCTGAGCTATCCAACTATCCAGTTGTCACTTCCCGACATTAATTCTGTATCTTTTCCCCATTTTGGCTCTTTAGGACTTTGTGTCTTTTTTCTTGTACAATTTACAAACAAATAACCTGACATTAAGTAGACAAAAGCAGACAAAAAATCTTTTTGCTACTTTTGTCTTCTTTAATATCAGCTTGCAGATTTTAAGGGCCTTTTGGGCTTCTTTTGATGCTACGGTTAAACATATTTTAGAAATTCCTGGTCCAGCCTGTGTTTTCGTGTTTTGTTTTGAAAATAGGGCTTTCTTTTTTTAAAAAAATCCAGCTTTTTCCCACGTTCTGCTACCGCTGGTCAAAACAGGGACTCTTCTGTTTGCCCTTTTTTTTTTAACCAAATTTCTTTCATTTGAGCTGCTGAAAACTTTATGGCAGCAGCAGCATCCGAGGCTGCTGCTTATTCAGAAATCTATTCCGGTTTTTGTAGCCGAGTGTTCGCAGTTGAAAAAGTGCACACATGAGGAAAACTCTATTATGAAAACACGGACGCAGTAATGTTGTCGGTGTTGCATAAATGCTTACAGGATTTTAAAAAAAAAGAAAAGAAAAGAAAAAGAAAAACCCAGAGAGAAAAAGGAATGGATGTGAAAATAAGATACAAAACCAGGAAGAGGAAAAATGGATCAAAAGCAACTTTGATGAATTGGCTACAAAAAGTTGGCTCCTCTGGAGGGTTTTCATTACCAAAGTGGTTAATATCATCAGTGCGAGATTGCTTTCTCTCTCTCTCTCTCTCCCTTCTGGCCTTGATGAGGTTACCTAGTTGGGTCTTGAAACGTCTACAAGAAAACAACCAAGGAAGTGAGCACCAAAGACCCCGTCTTCTTCGGATCTTCTTCTTCTTCTTCTTCTTCTTCTTCTTCTTCTTCTTCTTCGGAGTCTTCTTCTTCTTCTTCGGATTCTTCTTCTTCTTCCTTCTCCTCCTCCTCCTCCTCCTCCTCCTCCTCCTCCTCCTCCTCTCCTTCTCCTTCTCCTTCTCCTTCCTTTCTCCTTCTCCTCCTTCTCCTTCTCCTCCTCCTCTCCTTCTTCTCCTCCTCCTCCTCCTCCCCTCCTCCTCCTCCTCCTTCTCTTCTTTCCTTCCTTCCTCCTCCTCCTCCTCCTCCTCCTCCTCCTTCTTCTTCCTTCTCCTTCTTCCTTCTCCTCCTTCTCTTTCTCCTCCTCCTTCTCCTCCTCCTCCTTCTCCTTCCTCCTTTCTTCTCCTTCTTCCTTCTCCTCCTTCTCCTTCTCCTCCTCCTCCTCCTCCTCCTCCTCCTTCTCCTTCTCCTTCTCCTCCTTCCTCCTCCTTCTCCTTTTCCTCCTCCTCCTCCTCCTTCTCCTTCTCTTCCTCCTCCTCCTTCTTCTTCTCCTCCTCCTTCCTTTCTCCTCCTCCTCCTCCTCCTCCTCCTCCTCCTCCTTCTTCTTCTCCTCCTTCTTCCTTCTCCTTCTTCTTTTCCTCCCTCCTCCTCCTCCTCCTTCTTCTTTTTCTCCTTCTTCCTTCTCTTTCTCCTCCTCCTTCTTTCTTCTTCCTTCCTCCTTCCTCTTCCTCCTTCCTCCTTCTTCCCTCCTCCTCCTCTCCAAAACCCCCCTCCCTTCTACCACTGATGGTGTTACCTAGTTGGGTCATGAAACATCTGCAAAAACTGACCAACTTTCAGAGAGCACCAAAGATGTTTGCAAACTAAGAGGCCATCAAGGACCCTACAGTCCTCCTCCTCCTCCTCCTCCCACCTAACACTGATGATGTTATTTAGTTGGGTCATGAAATGTCTGCAAGCTCAGAGACCATCAAGCACCCTACAATCCTCCTTCTCTTCCTCCTCCCCCCTCCTCTCCATCCTCCTCCTCCTCTCCCCATCCTCCTCCTCCCCCCATCCTCCTCCTCCTCCCACCTAGCACTGATGAAGTTATTTAGTTGGGTCATGAAATGTCTGCAAGCTAAAAGACCACGAAGGACCCTACAGTCCTCCTCCTCCTCCTCCTCCTCCCTGCAAACCTCCCCCTTCTAACACTGATGATGTTATTTAGTTGGGTCCTAAAATGTCTGCAAGCTCAGAGACCATCAAGGACCCTACAATCCTCCTTCTCTTCCTCCTCCCCCCCTCCCCCCTCCTCCTCCTCCCACCTAGCACTGATGAAGTTATTTAGTTGGGTCATGAAATGTCTGCAAGCTCAGAGACCATCAAGGACCCTACAGTCCTCCTCCTCTTCCTCCTCCCCCCTCCTCCCCATCCTCCTCCTCCTCCCACCTAGCACTGATGAAGTTATTTAGTTGGGTCATGAAATGTCTGCAAGCTCAGAGACCACGAAGGACCCTACAGTCCTCCTCCTCTTCCTCCTCCCCCCTCCTCCCCATCCTCCTCCTCCTCTCCCCATCCTCCTCCTCCCCCCTAGCACTGATGATGAAGTTATTTAGTTGGGTCATGAAATGTCTGTAAGCTCAGAGACCACGAAGGACCCTACAGTCCTCCTTCTCTTCCTCCTCCCCCCTCCTCCCCATCCTCCTCCTCCTCTCCCCATCCTCCTCCTCCTCCCACCTAGCACTGATGAAGTTATTTAGTTGGGTCATGAAATGTCTGCGAGCTAAGAGACCACGAAGGACCCTACAGTCCTCCTCCTCCCTGCAAACCTCCTCCCTTCTAACACTGATGATGTTGCCTAGTTGGGTCATGAAACGTCCTCAAGGAAACCGCCCAGCTCAGCTCAGAGCACCAGGGACCCCCAGTTCAACCCCGAGTCACAAATATTCTATTCCATCCTGAGACTATTTGGATGAAGTAGAGCAGGATGGGCCAAGAGGTGACGTTTTCTTCTGAGGAGGAAAACGAAAAGGGAGCGAAACGCCCCAAGCGTTAACGAGCTCTCCGCTGGGCTGCTAATTGGAAGACGTGAGAGGTTGTCTTTGGCGGAGGAGCTGCGCCAGCTTTCCCTTGCTCTGTGGGTCAAGGCCCGGTGGCTCTCCATTGGCACAACCAGACAGGATCTTTATTAGCTTCCAGTTGTTTCAAATGGGCCACTTGGGTTGTGATTGCCGATGTGGGGGTTGACTCTACAGCAGGGGAGTCAAACTGGATTCCTTCGAGGGCTGGATCAGCATTGTACTTCTCCTCCGTGGGCCGGCCGGCCGGGGGTGGGGTGGGGAGATGGGGCAGATGCCTCCTGCAGCAGCCTTCCAGCCAGAATACAAGCCTTCACCTGGTTTTGGAGATGGTTCAAGAGGGAGCACACACAAGAGAGAGAGGGGGGAATGAGGGGGGGAGAAAGAGAGAGAGAAGGAGACAGAGGAAGAAAGAGAGAGATGAGAGAGAGAGAGAGAGACAGAGAGGGAGAAGGAGAGCCAGAAGGAGAGAGACAGAGAGGGAGAGAGATAGAGGGAGGGAGGGAGAGCCAGAGAGCCAGAAAGAGAGAGCCAGAAAGAGAAAGAAATAAGGAGAGAGAGGAGGAGAGAGATAGAGAGAGGAGAGAGAGAGACAGAGAGGAGGGAGAGAGCTAGAAATAGAGAAGAGAGAGACAGAAAGAGAGAGAAAGAAGGAGAGAGGGAGGAGAGAGAGAGAGAGGAGAGAGAGAGAGAGAGGAGGGAGTGAGATAGAGATAGAGAAGAGAGAGACAGAAAGAGAAAGAAGGAGAGAGAGAGAGGGAGAGAGAGAGACAGAAAGGGAGAGCCAGAGAGACACAGAGAGAGAGACAGAGAGGGAGGGAGAGAGATAGGGAGAGGGAGAGAAATAGAGGGAGGGAGGGAGAGCCAGAGAGCCAGAAAGAGAGAGACAGAAGAGAGAGAGAGAAAGAGAGAGAAAGAAGGAGAGAGCGGGGGGAGAGAGATAGAGGAGAGAGAGAGAGACAGAGAGGAGGGAGAGAGATAGAGATAGAGAAGAGAGGAAGAGAGAGAGAAAGAGAGAGAAAGAAGGAGAGGGGGAGGGAGATAGAGGGAGAGAGAGAGAGGGAGAGACAGAGAGACAGAAAGAGAGAGACAGAGAGGGAGAGAGATAGGGAGAGGGAGAGAAAGAGAGGGAGGGAGGGAGACCCAGAGAGCTAGAAAGAGAGAGACAGAAAGAGAGAAAGAAGGAGAGAGAAAGAAGGAGAGAGAGGGGGAGAGAGAGAGAGGAGAGAGAGAGAGACAGAGAGGAGGGAGAGAGATAGAGATAGAGAAGAGAGAGACAGAAAGAGAGAGAAAGAAGGAGAGAGATAGAGGGGAAGAGAGAGGGAGAGAGATAGAGATAGAGAAGAGAGAGACAGAAAGAGAGAGAAAGAAGGAGAGAAATAGAGGGAGGGAGGGAGAGAGACAGAAAGAGAGATACAGAGACACAGAGAGGGAGAGAGAGAGATAAATGTTTCCCTCAGAAAAGAAAACACCAGGAGCCACAAAACCTGGATAGGCGTGGCTGGGGGGGTGTCATGTGACTGGGTGGGGGTGAGTGACATCGAGTTGGCCATGCCCACCCAGGTTTTGTGGCTCCTGGTGTTTTCTTTTTGCTCTCGGCGGCCTCCAGCAGCACTCTGCTGGCCAAAAACAGCCCCATTTTGGCAGGCAGAGGCACCGCGGGCTGGTCCTTTGATATATTCAAGCCTGTCCTGTGGACTGGATTTAAGCTGCCCCACGGGCCAGATGTGGCTCACGGGCCTTGAGTTTTGACACCCCCTGCTCTATAGCATTGCGCTAGTAAACACCTGGCGAGGGCAGGTTGGAGATCTGGATTGATAAATCTGGACGGCTTCAGATCTCGCGTCTATTCTTTCCTCTCGTTACCGTTCCCTCTCAACTTTCAAGAGCAAAGAAGATAAAATTTAAGTCTTCTACTCTAAAGAGCAGGATAAAATTGGGTTGTGGAATGAACTTGGAGGAGGGCTGGGCCTGTTGTGACCTAGGCTCACTTAGTCATTAAAAGACACAATTAGTCTTAAACAAACCTATTTTATTATAACAGCTGAGAATATACTTGATATATAATTTTATGGTAGTACTCCAAAAAAAAAGTGGTGTTACCCTGTTTCCCCGAAAATAAGACATCCCCTGATAATAAGCCCAATCAGGCTTTTGAGCGCATGAGCTAAAATAAAACCAGCCCAAAAAAGGCCAAAAAAACAGCCTGAAAAAGGCCAAAAAATCGCCCCAAAAATGGCTTGAAAAACAGCGGGAAAAATGCCTGGAAAACAGCCTGAAAACTGCCCAAAAAAGGCCCAAAAATGCCCTGAAAAGCCAAAAAACAGCTGGTAAAACAACCTGAAAAGAGCCAGAAAAACGGCTGGAAAATGGCCCTGAAAATGGCCTGAAAACAGCCCAAAATGGCCCCAAAAGACCCAAAAAACAGCCAGAAAAACAGCTTGAAAAACAGCCAGAAAACAGCCTGAAAAACGGCCAGAAAAATGGCCTGAAAACAGCCCTGAGAACGGCCTGAAAACAGCCCAAAAAATGGTCCGAAAAATGGCCTGAAAAAGAGCCGGAAAACAGCCTGAAAAAGGCCAGAAAAACAGCTGGAAAACAGCCCTGAAAATGGCCTGAAAACAGCTCAAAAACAGCCCAAAAATGGCCTGAAAAAGCCCCCAAAATGCCCCCCAAATAGCTGGAAAAACAGCTGAAAAAACAGCCAGAAAACAGTCTAAAGAAGGCCAAAAGAACAGCTGAAAAATGGCCCTGAAAAAGCCCAAAATGGCCCAAAAAACGGCCCCCAAAAGACACAAAAACCAGCCCAAAAAAGGCTTGAAAAACAGCCTGAAAAACAGCCTGAAAAATGGCCCTGAGAATGGCCTGAAAACAGCCCAAAATGGCCCAAAAAAGACCCAAAAAACAGCCAGAAAAACAGCTTGAAAAACAGCCAGAAAACAGCCTGAAAAACGGCCAGAAAAATGCCCTGAAAACAGCCCAAAAAATGGTCCGAAAAATGGCCTGAAAAACAGCCTGAAAAAGGGCCAGAAAACAGCCTGAAAAAGGCCAGAAAAACAGCTGGAAATGGCCCTGAAAAAGCCCCCAAAATGCCCCAAAAAACGGCCCCCAAAAGACACAAAAGCCAGCCCAAAAAACGGCTTGAAAACCAGCCCAAAAACCAGCCCAAAAACCAGCTTGAAAAACAGCCTGAAAAATGGCCAGAAAAATGGCCTGAAAACAGCCCTGAGAACGGCCTAAAAACAGCCCAAAAATGGTCCGAAAAATGGCCTGAAAAACAGCCGGAAAAAGAGCCGGAAAACAGCCTGAAAAAGGCCAGAAAAACAGCTGGAAAATGGCCCTGAAAATGGCCTGAAAACAGCTCAAAAACAGCCCAAAAATGGCCTAAAAAAGCCCCCAAAACGCCCCCAAAATAGCTGGAAAAACAGCTAAAAAAAAACAGCCGGAAAACAGTCTAAAAAAGGCCAGAAAAACAGCTGAAAAATGGCCCTGAAAAAGCCCAAAATGGCCCAAAAATGGCCCCAAAAAGGCACAAAAACCAGCCCAAAAAACGGCTTGAAAAACAGCCTGAAAAACAGCCTGAAAAACGGCCGTGAGAATGGCCTAAAAACAGCCCAAAGAGTGGCCCCAAAAAAGCCTGAAAAACGGCCTGGAACACAGCCCAAAAATGGCTGGAAAAAGACCCCAAAACAGCCCGAAAAATGGCCGGAAAACAGCCTGAAAAGGGCCAGAAAAATGGCTGGAAAATGGCCCTGAAAATGGCCTGAAAACAGCCCAAAATGGCCCAAAAAAGACCCAAAAAACGGCTTGAAAAACAGCCAGAAAACAGCCTGAAAAACGGCCAGAAAAATGGCCTGAAAACAGCCTGAAAAAGGGTCGGAAAACAGCCTGGAAAAGGCCAGAAAAACAGCTGAAAAATGGCCCTGAAAATGGCCTGAAAACAGCTCAAAAACAGCCCAAAAATGACCTGAAAAAGCCCCCAAACGCCCCCAAAATAGCTGGAAAAACAGCTGAAAAAAACAGCCGGAAAACAGTCTTTAAAAGGCCAGAAAAACAGCTGGAAAATGGCTCTGAAAAAACCCAAAATGGCCCAAAAAACGGCCCAAAAAAGACACAAACACCAGTCCAAAAAACAGCTTGAAAAACAGCCTGAAAAACAGCCCTGAAAACGGCCCTGAGAATGGCCTGAAAACAGCCCAAAGAGTGGCCCCAAAAAAGCCCGAAAAACGGCCTGAAAAACAGCCCAAAAATGGCCGGAAAATAGCCTTGAAATCGGCCAGAAAAACGGCCATAAAATAGGCATGCCCACACCGGCCACCTCGTTTCCGGTGCTCCAGCGCGCGCCCCTGCACGATCTGCATGCACATTCCGGTTTGGGCACTCGGTCCCAAAAAGGTTCTCCATTCCTGGTTTAAAGGATCTGATGGGTAAAAAGGTAAAAACAGGCGAGCAACTCTCGGTGCGATTTTTTTTTAAAAAAAAATCCAGCACAAATCCGAAGGACTAAACCAGCTTTTTATTCTCATTTATTGGGACGCCTAGATCTCGCCTCGGGTAGAATCGGCCTCTCGGCATCAAAGCCAACTCTCCAAAATGGGGTGGAGAGAAACCTGCTTCCCTTCCTATGACTTAGTCTATAAATACCGTCCAGCGTTTGAAACGGTGCGCCTGTGAATGACGGGTGAGTGAAGGAAGCAGAAGGGCGCTGCCCCCCCCAATTCTCGCCGTATTTTGGTATTCAAGGGACATTGAAACGCTCAAAGAAAAGAGCATCTCTAATGCAGAACAGATTCCCACCCTGTCAGCTGGAAAATTAAATCAGGGTCCAGCATGGGATTAAACTCAGGCTCACAGGAGAAAAACCCAGGGTGTCTTAAAAAGCATGAAATTGCAGAACAAGATTTTTTCTTTTCTTTTAAAGTCCTGCTTTCAGGTCTTTGTTAGAAGAAAGGTCCCTCCTTTCGTGGTCTTAATGAAGTTCTCCCATTAACAAATATCTTAATTTGGCTTTGAGTTTGAAACTCAATGGGGACAGGCAATCTTTAATGAACTGGCTTAGCTCAAATGCCTTTGGCAAAAGCTACCTCTGGCTCCTTTTGAGATGAATTAGAATAGAATAGAATAGAATAGAATAGAATAGAATAGAATAGAATAGAATAGAATAGAATAGAATAGAATAACAGAGTTGGAAGGGACCTTGGAGGTCTTCTAGTCCAACCCCCTGCTTAGGCAGGAAACCCTACACCACTTCAGACAAATCTTCTTCCTCCTCCTCCTCCTCCTCCTCCTCCTCCTCCTCCTCCTCCTCTTCTTCTTCTTCTCCTTCTCCTTCTCCTCCTCCTCCTCCCCCTCCCCCTCCCCCTCCCCCTCCCCTGGAATGGAATGGAATGGAATGGAATGAATGGAATGGAATAGAATAGAATAGAATAGAATAGAATAGAACAGAACAGAACAGAACAGAACAGAACAGAACAGAACAGAACAGAACAGAACAGAACAGAACAGAACAGAACAGAACAGAACAGAACAGAACAGAATAGAGCTGGAAGGGACTTTGGAGGTATTCAGACAAATAGTTATCCAATCTCTCCTTAAAAACTTCCAGTGTTGGAGCATTCACAACTTCTGGAGGCCAGTTGTTCCACTGATTAATTGTTCTCACTGTCGGGAAATTTCTCCTTAGTTCTAGGTTGCTTCTCTCCTTGATGAGTTTCCACCTGTTGCTTCTTGTCCTGCCCTCAGGTGCTTTGGAGAATAGCTTGACTCCCTCTTCTTTGGGGCAGCCCCTGAGATATCGGAACACTGCTATCATGTTTCCCCTAGTCCTTCTCTTCATCAAACTAGACATACCCAGTTCCTGCAACCGTTCTTCAGATGGAATAAGAAGGGGCTTCACTCCCCCCAAGTTGGACAATTTTGTTGAGTCACTTCTAAATATGGGTCGATAAAACTTCTAAGCACTTAAGACTTTTAAGGTGAGGGTGTGATTTTAGAAAGCAGCCCAAATCTGCAACTTCTACTGTAGGGAAAAAAAAAATCATGAACAGGGATCAAGGATCTCTTAAGTCTGCTAGGATAACTTGCAAAGTCTGTTAACTTTTTATACAAAAGTTGTTGGTTTTTTTTTTGACTTGTCCAGAATTAGTTCTTCCTTCTCTCCTGTTTAAGTCTTGCAAGATCTTGACTTGGAAATAATTGCTATCCATTGATAAAAATGCCCCCATATGTTGTAATATACTCCGATTCTTCCTTCCCTTTAATTGCCAATGTTAATCTATTCATTTCTGCACATTCTAATATTTTCTTAATTAGCTCTCCCTTTGCAGGAATTTTTTCTGCTTCCCAATTTTGTGCAAATACCATTCTTGCTGCCGTTATTACATGTATAATCAAATATGTATTTTCTTTACTAAATTTCTCTGGTAAGATACCCAACAGGAACAGCTCCGGGTTAAGATCAGTGTGTTGCTGTATCACTTTCTCTAGCCATATTCGAATTTTTGCCCCATAATTTCTCGCTTCTGGACATGTCCACCACATGTGATAGTACGATCCCGATGTCTGGTGGCATTTCCAACATTTAGTTGATTTATCTTTGAACATTTTTGCCAATTTTTCCGGTGACATGTGCCATCTATAAAACATTTTATACAAATTCACTTTATAGGCTGTAGCCATTGTTAATTTGTAATTTCTTTCCCATAATTGCTGCCGTTTATCTAATTCTATTGTCTATCCAAAAATTTTTGCCCAGAACCGAGTAGATGTGATTCTACTGAGCTGGAGCTACAAAAAACCTTCTCCGGAGACTCAGGGTGGCTTACAATGCGTTAAGCAATAGCCGTCATACTTTTGTATATTTATACAAAGTCAGCTTATTGCCCCCACAATCTGGGTCCTCATTTCACCTACCTTAGAAAGGATGGAAGGCCGAGTCAACCTTGAGCCTGGTGGGATTTGAACTTGCAGTAATTGCAAGCAGCAGATGTTAATAACAGTGCATTAGTCCACTGTGCTACCAAGGCTCTATTTAGAACCACCTCAGCTGCATTTCCCAAGAGGCAACTTCATTGTCTTCCTTTTCCGTGAAGACATTTCCCTACTCATCCAAGAAGCTTCTTCCGTTCAAGAAGTACATCCGAATAGTCCTTTGCGAGAACTAAAGAAGCTTCTTGGATGAGAAGCGAAACGTCTTCAAGGAAAACCGTCACCTGGATGATTGAGAATCTTCCCCAGGTCTGGAAAGCAAAAGGAAGATGGGAATCAGATCAGAATGCATATGTTTACTTAGCGGTGGCTTTGCTTAACGACGGAGTCGCCAGTCCCAATTGTGGCTGCTAAGCGAGGAGTCCCTGCATCGTCCTGCATTTTGCAGAAATTTTCTCCTCTCATTAAAAAAGCAAACTGGAAACCACCTTTTCTGAACCTTCTTTTCCTGCTGTTTTCTTTTCTTTTTTTTTAAAGAGAAAAGATTGGGAGCGGAGGCCGAGCCTTCATCGATAAAATAAATTTCCCCTCGCATTAAATGCGATTTTTTTTTTAAAAAAAAAAATTCACTGCTTCAGAAAAGGTTCCCAGACGGCTTCATTCCTGAAGCAGCGAAGCGGATGCAACGCAGATCGCTGAAGAGCGTTAAAATTTGTAGAGGCAGGCGAGGGGAGGCCTGCCAGATGGACCGTTTAAAGGCATTTTTGCAAACGGCGGGATTCCAGGAGGCGCCCGTATGCCATGCTCCTGCTGCCGGCGGAAACTAGGAGACCGGGAAAGGTGGAAACGATGCCAGGGCTGGGCTGAACTTAGTTGCAAACTGGGCTGGATGTTGCATGGCAGCCGGTGGCTCTTTCGTTGGGGCCCTGGATCTCGTCGGGGGCATATCTCTCTCTCTCTCTCTCTCTCTCTCTCTCCTTATCTACATCTATATCTAGCTGTCTAATCTTTTATCTACATGTCTGTCTGTCTGTCTGTCTGTCTGTCTATCTATCTATCTATCTATCTATCTATCTATCTATCTATCTATCTAAACTCTTACCTACATCATCTATATCTATCTATCTATCTATCTATCTATCTATCTATCTATCTATCTATCTATCCTCTTACCTACATCATCTATATCTATCTATCATCTATCCATCCATCTATCCATCTATCTATCTATCTATCTATCTATCTATCTATCTATCTATCTATCTATCCTCTTACCTACATCATCTATATCTATCTATCATCTATCATCTATCTATCTATCTATCTATCTATCTATCTATCTATCTATCTATCATCTATCTATCATCTATCCGTCCATCTATCTGTCTGTCTGTCTATCTATCTATCTATCTATCTATCTATCTATCTATCTATCTATCTAAACTCTTACCTACATCATCTGTATCTATCATCTATCTATCTATCTATCTATCTATCTATCTATCTATCTATCTATCTAAACTCTTACCTACATCATCTATATCTATCTATCTATCTATCTATCTATCTATCTATCTATCTATCTATCTAAACTCTTACCTACATCATCTGTATCTATCATCTATCTATCTATCTATCTATCTATCTATCTATCTATCTATCTATCTATCTATCTATCCTCTTATCTACATCTCTATCTTATCTCTTACCTCATCCACCCACCCACCCACCTATCACTCCATCCTTCCAAATATCCATCCTTCCAAATATCTACACGACCATCCATCCCTCCATCCCTCCATCCATCTATCCATCTACCCTTCCAAACATCCATCCATTCACGTTTCCAAACATCCATTCGACTATCCATCCATCCATCCCTCCATCCTTCGAAACATCCATCCTTCGAAACATCCACCCACCTATCCATCCATCCATCCATCCATCCATCCATCCATCCATCCATCCATCCTCAAATGTTCCTGTTGATGGAATTTCTCTCCTTTCGTTGTTATTCTGGTTCTTCCTCAAAGAGTCTGCCATATTCTCTCTCCCCCCACTCCCCAACCCTTTTCAATGACCTTTCTCCTGGCCAAATGAACAGCGAAAGGACTGCTGTCCTCTTGGAAAATTTAAGTGCAGATTCCATGGCTTCGCTTTTTCTTAAGCACGCATTGTACATTTTGAATTCGCTGTTGACACCGGGAGTGGGAATTCTACATCTGACAAAAATTGGGCCCTGCCTCTGAGCCAATTTAATAGCACACCTTCCTTTGCCTACGAGAGAGCGAGGACGGGATTTCCTTTTTAATACAAAATATGTGATATATAAAGGTAAAGGTTCCCCTCGCACACGCGTGCTAGTCGTTCCCGACTCTAGGGGGCGGTGCTCATCTCTGTTTCAAAGCCGAAGAGCCAGCGCTGTCCGAAGACGTCTCCGTGGTCATGTGGCCGGCATGACTCAACGCCAAAGGCGCACAGAACACTGTTACCTTCCCACCAAAGTTGGTCCTTATTTTTCTACTTGCATTTTTTACCTGCTTTCGAACTGCTAGGTTGGCAGAAGCTGGGACAAGTCACGGGAGCTCACCCCGTTATGCGGCACTCGAACCACTGAACTGCCGACCTTCCGATCGACAAGCTCAGCATCTTAGCCACTGAGCCACCGCATCCCTACGTGATATATACGCATCATAAAAACGATTCATTACCGCGCCAAGCGTTGATTCAGGGCAGAGAACCAATAATTGAGCAGTGAAGATTATTTACAGGATTCTTTCCACAACGATCAAAACTTGCAGAAACAATTTTTTTTTTAATTCAATAATTTATTTATTTTTATTGGGTTTTTTTTTTTGCAAAAAGTGACAGCATCTGGTTATACAATGCGTCTTGTCCAGGAAACCTAGCGGACGGCAGGATGTTCACAATGGCAGGCCAAATGTTGTTCTTGACAGCAAAGCGCCTTCTTACAAAAATGACAACTTCCCGACCAAATGCGAGATTCCCCCCCCCCATCCTCCCAATCTATTATTACTGTAATTAAAAATTACACTCGTAATACGGAACCTGGCAATCGGAGGGATTTGCTTCAGGAAAAAACAGATGGTCATGAGAGGGTTGTTTTGAGATGATTTGTCATAAGAATTATTTCTGTCTGCGTTTGGGTGGGTTTTTTTCCCCCCCTTTTTTTCTTGCCGCTTCTGTTCTTGTTTAATACAATTAAACCCGCTCAAAAATGCTGCTTGTGGCATTGCACGAACATGGCACGTGGTTTATTCCCCGAGAAAGAGGGATGAAAGAATGGAGGGCGAGAAACGGGCTGAAAAGTCGTGTTCCTTATGGCTCAAGAGGCTCGAAGTAACTTTTGGTTTGTTCTTTTGTTGATGAGAATTTTGCCTGCTCTCTGTCTTTTTTCTCGTTTTCTCTCTCTTTCTTTTTTTGTTCTCGCTTCTCCCTCTCTCCTCTTGTATTCTTTCTTTTCTCTCATTCTCTCCTCTCTTTTTTATTCTCTCTCTCATACTCTTCTCTTTCTTTTCTCTCATTCTCTCTTCTCTTTTTTATTCTCTCATACTCTTTCACTTTCTTTTCTCTCATTCTCTCCTTTTTATTCTCTCTCATACTCTTTCTTTTCTCTCATTCTCTCCTCTCTTTTTTATTCTCTCTCTCATACTCTTTCACTTTCTTTTCTCTCCTCTCCTTTTTATTCTCTCTCATACTTTCTTTTCTCTCATTCTCTCCTCTCTTTTTTATTCTCTCTTTCATACTTCATTTTCTTTTCTCTCCTCTCCTTTTTATTCTCTCTCATACTCTTTCTTTTCTCTCATTCTCTCCTCTCTTTTTTATTCTCTCTCTCATACTCTTTCACTTTCTTTTCTCTCCTCTCCTTTTTATTCTCTCTCATACTCTTTCTTTTCTCTCATTCTCTCCTCTCTTTTTATTCTCTCTCTCATACTCTTTCTTTTCTCTCATTCTCCTCTGTGTCTCCCTTTTTTTGTTCTCTCTCTCTTCTCTCATATTCTTTTTCTTTTCTCTTGTTTCTCTCTTTTTTCATTCTCTTCTGTCATACTGTTTCTCTTTCTTTTTTCTCATTCCCTCTCTGTCTCTGTTTTCTTTCTCTTCCCTATTTTCTCTCATATCTTTCTTTTTTCTGATTCTCTCTTTTTTCATTCTCTTCTCTCATCTTCTTCTCTTCTTCTCTTTCTGTCTCTGTTTTCTCGTTCCCTTCTCTCTCTTCTCTCTCTTTTTCTTTCTTTTCTCCTATTCCCTCTGTCTCTCTTTTTTCTTCTTCTCTCTTTTCTCTCATGCTCTCTTTTTCTTTCATTCTCATTCCCTTTTTTCACTTTCCCGTTTTCTTGCTTCTTTTCTCATTCTCTTTCTCTCTCTTTTCTCTTATTCTTTCTTTTCTCTCATTCTCTCTCTTGTCCCGTTCTCTCCCTCTCTCTCTTCTTTCTTTTTTTCTCTTCTCTCTCTCTCTCTCTTCTCTATCCGGCCTTTTTAAACCAGCCTTTTAACACAGCCCAATTTCTTTTCCATCCTTTTTTTCCCCCCAAAGAGCTGTAAAATCCACCATTGTTCAGTAAATTCCACCCCCCCACACACACACATTTTCTGATTATAAAATCTGCTCCTGTCATTCACCAAAAGAAACCACTGATAAAGTAAAAAAAAAAAAAAAAAAAGAAAAAAAAGAAAAAAAATCAACAGAAGAAACCGAAGCACAATTGAAGCCCTGTTCACTTAGAAAACACAGTGCCGGAGCTCGGTTTCTCCCTCACCCCCCTCCCGTCGCATTCATTCATCCGCCGTTAAGTGTGACGCCCCTGGCCTTAATCTCCCCTCTTAGTCTTGGAGAAGGAGGGTAAAAAGGGGAGCTTGCAAAGGCCCATCTTCCTGCTCTCCGCCTCTTCTGCCTCCGTCTGCCCTGATTTTGCATCTCCTGCCAGGCCTGCCATCACCTGATCAAATATTAATGCCTGATTCTCTGCTTGCTCACCAATTCAAAGCCAATTAATATTATCTGTCAATTATTTACAGGTCCTGAGGTGCGGAAGCGATTCCCGGAGGACTACGGCGATCAGGTTGGGCATGCGTAATTAATTTTTTACACGACAAAATTCGTCGCGGGTGGGAGAGAGAGAGGGGAGGGGTTTTTTTTTGACCTCTCAGGGCTGTTCTCTCCCCCTCCCCACACCTCTTCCTCCTTCCCTCCCTCCCCCCTCCCCAGGAAAAACCTCGAGCAAAAAGAGAAAACCCCCAATTTTTATTTTTTTTTTTTTTTTTTTACAAGACGCTCATCCACTCCACGCGTGGATGGATGGGAAGCCCGGAGAAAGAAAGTTTGAAGAGTTTGAGGCAGTGATGAAAAAAATCAAAAAATTTTTTTACTACTGGTTCTGTGGGCGTGGCTTGGTGGGTGTGGTGAGACTTGGTGGGTGTGGCAGGGGAAGGATACTGCAAAATCCCCATTCCCACCCCACTCCTGGGGGAAGGATATTGCAAAATCCCCATTCCCACCCCACCTGGGGCCAGTCAGAGGGAAGTATTTGCCAGTTCTCTGAACTACTAAAAATTTCCGCTACCGGTTCTCCGAACTGCTCAAAATTTCCGCTACCGGTTCTCCGAACTGCTCAAAATTTCCGCTACCAGTTCTCCAGAACCTGGTAGGATTTCACCCCTGGTTTGAGGGAGACCTTTCCGATGTAAGTCATTTATCGGGTGGGTGAATTTCACCTCGCTGTGGTTCGGCGGCGTGTCACAGGTGGCGCCGAGCCTTATGGATTTGGGGTGGTGGTGGTGGGGGCCCTCGCTGCCTCTCCCCGAACCTGCGGCGTAAAAAAGGAGGAGGGGGAGAAGAGGGGGCGCCTGAGCGTGCAAAATGCCGTGGGAATTGTACAATTAGTGCCTGCAGGAGAGGTGAAAAGCAACTGCGCCCAACTCAGCGTGTCCGCGGGATGCAATACCTCAAAGCTATTTCCCTCGGCGGTTCCCTCATTATAGGGCCAGTGCAGGAGGAAAAGAGGGGGGGGAGAGAGAGAGATGGTTGTATTTTCACACTGCTTGTACGCTGGCTGGCACTCCGTTCCTCTAGGGAAGCGAGCATCACCTGAGGGGGGGGAAACCTGAGGTTTCTTCAGGCCAACCATGGCAACTCGCAAACACTTGATCTCTCGGGCAAATTCATGTTCATTGTTAGCCAGTTGGAAAATCTCCGTTTTGTGGCACACGGGTACCGAAAGGGGGAAAAAATAAGCCATGGGTGCCAAGTCTTCTTGATCCTTTCCTGCACCTCGTTTAGGGATCTTTTTCTCCGGCAGAAGGGATCTCTGCTGGCAGCCGTTCCCGGCGTACGACCCTTGAGGCTTCCTCCTCGGCAAAGCTCGACGCTTCAGCCTGGTGCCCACACTTCTTGACTATGAATATTAATATATATATATATATATATTTAAATGCAACATGCCGCTTGGCGGTTTTCTTTTTGGTGAGGTTTCTCGCAGCCCCTTTCCGGCTGCTTCTGGCGTTGGGGGTGGGCCGAGCCACAAAACACACAGAGTCCAATAATTGCTAATAAATAGGTCCCTGAGTGCATTCACGGGTGTCGGGCCGAGAAGGCTCTCCTGTGAAGTGCAGCCAGATCAAAAGATCCCTCCGGCTTGGAGCTGTCGGTCCTGGCTGTGATCGATGGGTAATAAACCTGGCTCCCCCGTGAAACATTTTCCCTTTTAGTAAAACCCACAGGCACGCCTGAAAGAAAGAGACATGATTTTCAACCAATCGGAATAGAGTTAGAAGGGACCTCGGAGGTCTTCTAGTCTGACCCCTGGCTTCTCCGTGAAATAGTTCCCCTTTTCTAAAACCACGCTCTCAAAAGAGAGGCATAATTACCCACCCTTTGGAATCAACTCCCTCTGGAGCTCCGGGTGCCCCCCCCGACCTTCGCTCTTTTCGCTGTGGGCTGAAAACTTTGGATTTAATCCGAATCCGCCTTGGATTTAATCTGGATTTTATTGAATTTCTTAATTTTAACCTAGACTTCTGTTTTAATGGTTTGTCTGTTCTGTTTTTTAATTGTTGTGAGCCGCCCTGAGTCCTGTGGAGATAGGGCGGCATACAAGTCCCAACAAATAAATAATAAATAAATAAAATAATTTCAATCTGTCAAGATAGAGCTGGAAGGGACCTTGGAGGTCTTCTAGTCCAGCCCTTCTGGTCCAGCTGCCTCTTGAAAAAGCACCTTTGAGATTTCCTTAGAGTTCAACATTCATTGTGAAAGCCAAAACTGGAGAAGATTCGTTAAGCCATCAATCCAAAGTTCTGTTCAGGACAGGAAATTACATTCTGGAAAGCAAAAGAGAGAAAATCCCACCATTTTTACAATATAGGAATGCCCAAAGAGGATTTTTTTTTTTTTTTGCTAATTTACTGATTTCATGGAAGAACAATCAACTCAGCTTGATCTGATTATATTTGCTAATATTTACAACAATTTGATTAAGATGTTATATATTAATGTATTAATAGAACAGAATAGAATAGAATAGAATAATAGAATAGAATAGAATAGAATAGAATAGAATAGAAGTAGAGTAGAGTAGAGTAGAGTAGAATAATAGAATAGAATAGAATAGAATAATAGAATAGAATAGAAGTAGAGTAGAATAATAGAATAGAATAGAATAGAATAGAATAGAATAGAATAGAATAGAAGTAGAGTAGAGTAGAGTAGAGTAGAAGAATAGAATAGAATAGAATAATAGAATAGAATTAGAGTAGAGTAGAATAGAATAGAATAGAAGAATAGAATAGAATAGAAGAATAGAAGAATAAAATAGAATAGAATCAAATAGAATAGAAGAATAGAATAGAATAGAATAGAATAGAAGTAGAGTAGTAGAGTAGAGTAGAGTAGAGTAGAGTAGAGTAGAGTAGAGTAGAATAGAATAGTAGAATAGAATAGAATCAAATAGAATAGAAGAATAGAATAGAATAGAAGAATAGAAGAATAGAATAGAATAGAATCAAATAGAATAGAAGAATAGAATAGAATAGAAGTAGAGTAGAATAGAATAGAATAGAAGAATAGAATAGAATCAAATAGAATAGAAGAATAGAATAGAATAGAAAGAATAGAAGAATAGAATAGAATAGAATCAAATAGAATAGAAGAATAGAATAGAATAGAATAGAATAGAATAGAATAGAAGAATAGAATAGAGTAGAAGAATAGAATAGAATCAAATAGAATAGAAGAATAGAATAGAATAGAATAGAACAGAATAGAATAGAATAGAATAGAAGAATAGAATAGAATAGAATCAAATAGAATAGAAGATAGAATAGAATAGAATAGAAGAATAGAATAGAGTAGAATAGAATAGAATCAAATAGAATAGAAGAATAGAATAGAATAGAATAGAATAGATAGAATAGAATAGAATAGAATAGAATAACAGAGTTGGAAGGGATCTTGGAGGTTTTCTAGTCCAACCCCCTGCTTAGGCAGGAAACCCTACACACTTCAGACAAATGGCTTATCCAATCTCTTCTTAAAAACTTCCAGTGTTGGAGCATTCACAACTTCTGGAGGCAAGTTGTCCCACTGGTTAATTGTTCTCACTGTCAGGAAATTTCTCCTTAGTTCTAGGTTGAAAGTCTATGGAGATTCTCCAGGTCATGGTTATAAAGGTACTTTTTCAGGAGGCAACTGAATGCTTAGTTCCAGGTTGCTTCTCTCCTTGATGAGTTTCCACCCGTTGCTTCTTGTCCTGCCCTCAGGTGCTTTGGAGAATAGCTTGACTCCCTCTTCTTTGGGGCAGCCCCTGAGATATTGGAAGACTGCTATCATGTCTCCCCTACTCCTTCTTTTCATAAGACTACAAATACCCAGTTCCAGCAACTGTTCATCATATGTTTTAGCCTCCAGTCTCCTAATCCTCTTTGTTGCTCTTACTCTGCGCTCTTTCTAGAGTCTCCACATCTTTTTGACTTCGTGGCGACCAAAACTGGATGCAATATTCCAAGTGTGGCCTTACCAAGGCATTATAAAGTGGTATTAACACTTCCCGTGATCTTGATTCTATCCCTCTGTTGATGCAGCCTAGAACTGTGTTGGCTTTTTTTGGCAGGGTATAATGATGGAAGCTGTGTGGGATTTTGGTTCTACAACTTCCCCAATTGGTTACTTAATTCAGGTTTGTTCCTTTGGGTTCAAATGAAATTTCAGGCTTATCCCAAGAGAAGACAAAAGTGATGTGTGAGGCTTATCTCGGTTTAAAGCTGGGTCCCACCGGGGCAGGAATGGCTCAGAGTTCAGCTTTTGGGACAACCGTTTAAATACAGGTCATCCTTGATTTACAACTGCAATAGAGCCCAAAATTTATGTTGCTGAGTGAGACATTTGTTAAGTGAGCTTTGCCCCCATTTCCTGACATTTCTTTCCCCGGTGTGTTAAATGAATCACTGCCGTTGATAAACGAGTAACCTAGTCCTTAAGTGAATCTGGCTTCCCTACTGCTTGTCAGAAGGTTGCAAAAAGGAATCACGTGAGCCCCGGGACACTGCGACGGTCATAAATATGAGTCGGTTGCCGAGCCTTTGAATGTCAACCGTGTAATCGTGGAGACGGGGCAATGGTCGTAAGTGTGAAAAACGGTCGTATGTTACTTTTCTTCAGGGCCGTTGAAACTTTGAACAGTCACTGCATGAATTTGTCGCAAGCCAAGGACTTCCTGTACAGAGGGAGCGAGGATGTGTTTGTGCAAAAAAGGAAGCAACCTGGAGTGCCCGCACCCCACTCTCACAATCTCTGCAAAATGTCCAATAGGGGGGATAAAGTCAACCCGAGACCCCTCCACTCATTAGCGCTGAAGCCCCCCCTCCCTGTCCGTTCCCTTCTTCCCTTCTTGTTTGGACATCCGGCGTGTTTTCGCGGTGCAGTCTGTTCTTCTGATCGGTCTCCGCTCGCGCACACCAACGTTTTCTATTCTGGACGTCTTTTGTATCTACAAGAATCTGTCGCAAATTATTGTGCTTTTTAAAAAAAAAAGAAAAAGGAAAAGGAAAAAAAAAAAAACCACCCGGAGGAAAAAAAAAGAAAGGAAGGTTAGACTGACATCTGTGGCTGGATAATGATGGTAGCCTCTCGGCTCTGCTTAAGCCACAAAGCTAGCGTGGAAGCGAGTTAAGAAGAAAGAGAGAATGGATGAAAAAAAAAAGGAGGTTAGGAATAACACCGTTCGGGAGATGCTTTTCCTGGTCGGGTCCCCCCCCCCCGGGTTGTCGGCGTGGCACGATAATCCCTTTTGATCTGGGGGTCTTAATTGTCTGCTCGAGATAAATGGGCAATGAGAAACGATCAGTTTCATCTTTTTTTTTCCTTCTGTTTTGCTTCTCATTTAGAGGAGGAATAAATTATCTTTCTCGTTCTCCGTAGAAGAAAAATCACATTTTTTTTTTTTTAATGAAAAACGTTTCTCATTATTTTAAACCTTCTCGGGTTCCGATCAAGCATTCCCTTCTTTTAGGGCAAATGTAATCTGAAATGTAAATTTGTGTGTGTAGCGTGGGGGGAGAAGGGAAGTGGGGTGGGGGGTGGGGGCTAATGAGATGGACAGCTTCCTTGCAGAATCTGGATTGCAATTGTAAAACCCCCCTTTCTCTAAATCCTCCAGTCCCCCCCCTTTTTTTAAAAAATGAATTTTAGAGTACAAAATAGTTCAGGTGGCCTTATTAAAAGCAACTCTCATTCACCTCAAATCCATTATTTCGTTTTTAAAGCGGTTAACGTCCAATGCAGGGTTGTTGAAGAGAACTCGAGCGGAGCACGGGCGATTTGATTTCAAGACGTTGGTATATAACGCGGAGTTTCTAGTCCCTTACAATAAATAACACGTTTCCCTTTCAAGACTTATAAATGCGTACTCAAAGAGGGATGCAAAAATAAAGGTTGCCGTACGAGGCAGGCGTGATTATTAGTTCAAGCCCCCTCCCCTCTTAGTTGGGGATCACAATGCACCAGTTCAAACCACTGAAATTATTTAAATTGCCATTTTTGTAATTCGGCAGGCCCTGTACGCGGTGTCGCTTTTCAGCCTGTTTGGGGCCCCTGTGGAAAAGCATTTAAAAAAATAATGTTCAACCCCTCGACTGGGATATTCGGAGCTTGAGAAAAAGCCTCCCAAGAAAAGGACGTTAAAGAACCGAAATGAATTCTGTCTCATTTTTCTCCTCTGACTTTAATTTGGGGCTTTAATAACGCCACTTGTCAGGGTAAGCGGTTTGAAAAAGTTGATAAACAACAGCGCTTGAGAGGTTTTAACAAGGGTTGGCTCTCCTTTTCCTATTCGGTGGATTTTTTTTTTTCTTTCCCCTGAGAGAACTCTAATCCTGTTGGCTCATTGACTTCATTAGCCAAATAAATAAAGAAATAAATAAAAATGGGTTAAACCATCACCTTTTCCAAACGTTATTTGAAAATAGACCTGTTTATCTTGTGGATGGCGGTCTTGAATGTTGAAAACTTCTCCTATTGTACTTCATTGCAAGTAGATTGTAGTTAGAGGACTTATAAAAAGAGG
>NW_026843983.1:0-35297 GCF_029531705.1 Pantherophis guttatus
GCATTATGGAGTTAGATTCTTGGCTAAAGTCCCTTGAGATCACAAACAATCACACTTGTTCATGGTAAAGGAAGTAAAAGTAGCACATATAGCAGATTAGATCCAAAGCCAATAGCATTATTTCTTTAACAAAGAATGAATATATAACAACACTTAAAAGTCTGGTTCAACATATGTAGCATATAGCTGCCATTGAAGGTGATTTGGAAGACTATTAAGCCACAACAAGATTGCTTGTGTATAGTCTACATGACAACAAAAGAGAAAAGAAGAGTTTATTTAGGAAAACCAAAGAGGTGAAATCCTTATTTACAGTTTTTATAAGTTTTATTTGTGGGCAAGCACATTCAAAGGGCCTGTAAAACTATCCGGTGTTTTATGGACAAAATATAAACTACAGGGTTGGAAATTTTATTGTATACTTTTAAATGCAATTAATTATTTTTGTTCCAGTAGCAGTGTTGATTTGAGTCTCAAAAACAGATTTAAACAATGTTAAACCAACTTAGAGGTAGGGAAAATATGCTTCCTCAGGTCAAAAATATAAAAAAGTGGGTGTCAATAATTTATTTCACTATGTTCCTGTCTTAGTGTATTCAAAGTCCATTTTTGATAGGAACAAACAAATCTGCTTTATTAGCATGCATCCCAGTAGAATAGTCAGTTTACATTCCAGGAATAATTCTGATTCCATAAGTACTCCAAGGTTCTAAATTTCATTCTTTAGAGCAAATGGCAGTCCATCCAAGACAAACAATTTCTCTAATCTAAATGGTATTTATCTGAATCAAACATACTTTGGTTAAAATATAGACAAGTAGGTTTCCATACCTTCAAATGTAAAAATATTTTCAGATCAGCAAGCTAGAGGTAGCATCTTCTGGTCATCAAGATGTGATTTATAGTTCCCATATCCATAATACAGAGTGATGCTGGCTGATACTGATGTAGTAATATAACCACTCTATGCCAGTGTGCTTTTTGTTCAGTATTTCGTCCTAACCCAGCTCTCAGTTGGAATTTATTGGTACTGTCCTTCTGGCAGAGATGGAAAAACTAATTGTGGCTATGCTTTTTTGGGACAGTGTATGAGACCAGGATGATGATCTTCGGCTAATTTTTATATTCCTCCAAAAATGCAGGCAACATCCTTCCAGCGAAGGATAAGTTATTGTCAGGCACAAAAGAGCAGGTCCACAGGTGAAGGTTCAATTAAATTGATTTATCATTAAAAGCCTTTGCATCTTCTCAAGTAATGGTCCACACCTGCTTAGAGTTAGATAAGGGTCAGTGCCATTCAAAATGTGTTGGACTTAGTTTTCTTGTGGATATATAGAACTTCTAGACCAGGGGTATCAAACTGGTGGCCTGCGGGCCAGATGTGTCACGCGTAGGCCACATGTACCCCAGTTCCGCGAATGGGAAAAAGACACAAAACATCACATGACAGCAATGTGACGTGCAAGTTTGACACCCGTGTTCTAGACTGATCCCCCTTTCAGTCCCCCTCTGCCCCAAGATTCTGCCTCCCTACAGTTATCTTTATATGAAATTAAGATTTATGAACTAAGATTTTCTGTTATATTTCTCATATGAATCTTTCAATCCTGCGGGTTAAAAAACAAGCAGGATCTAAGAAAAGAGCCTTCTCTGCTGTTGCTCCTGCTCTTATTCATCTTATCCCCAGAGGTCAGGCAAGCCCCCATTCTTCCGGCCTTCTGGAAGAGTTTTAAGATCTGGCTCTATCAATTAGCAGAGCTATGCAACCTGGGAATGGCTTGTGGCTTGACAGCACTCCCTCTGCCTTGTTAACCTCTTGGCGTTGTTAAATTCTTAACTTGTAAATTTTCACAATTTAAATTTGTGTGAAACTGTGCTTTTAGTCATGTTTTTTATTATTTTATTATTTTATTGTGGTTATTTCTGAACTGCTGATTGTTCAGAAATAACTCGGTTAGGTTCAATGGGCAATGTGAAAATTGTATAAATAAATATATGTAAGCCAGAAAGCAACCAATGAAAGAGAGAGCTAATACCAATAGAAAACTATATATACATACACATACACATACACATACACATACACATACACATACACATACACCAATGGTGGGTTGCCCCCGGTTCGCACCGGTTCTATAGAACCAGTAGTAAAACCAGCAGGAGGCTCCGCCCACTGACCCTGACACTTGTGCTTCTGCGCTTGTGCAGAAGAGCGCGCGAGCAAAGCAAGCTTGCGTGTGCGGCCCCATTGCGAACCAGTAATAAAGGTAAGTAGAACTCACCCCTGACATACACATAAACATATACATAGCTCAGGGCGAATTGTGGAGTTGTTGGTGCTCTCTGAGCTTGGTTGTTTTCTTGCAGACATTTCGCTACCTGACTAAATAATACAGCTAGTCCTCGACTAACAACCATAATTGAGCCCAAAATTTATGTTGCTAAGTGAGACATTTGTTAAGTGAGTTTTGCCCCATTTTATGACTTTTCTTGCCATAGTTGTTAAGTGAATCATTACAGTTGTTAACTTAGTAACCCGCTTGTTAAGTGAAACTGACTTCCTCATTGATTTTACTTGTCAGAAGATCACAAAAGGTCATCACATGATCCCTGGATGGAGCAACCATCATAAATATGAACCAATTGCCAAGCATCTGAATTTAATCATGTGACCGTAGGGATGCTGTCGTAAGTGTGGAAAAACGGTCATAAGTCACTGTGCAGCTGTAAATAAACCTGCTTCTTGCTACTGCCACAAAGCATCTAAGTTACCTTTACAATCTATGATTCATTTCCTTCCCCCCCCCATCTTATGTTAGGATAGCTATTAAAACAGCTGGTAGTATCCATGGGTTGGTAATGTTTCCGGCCCAGCTGTGTACATTGCTGAATATAAGCTGATTCCTAGAAAAGATATTAAAGTTTATGTTGAATTTAACACCTGAGACATACTGTAGCTTGTGACCTATTCTGTATGTGACTTTAGAAAACCTTTCTATATTTAGAATTTTGAGCATACTGAAGTAAGATTACATCAAAAGCCAAGCACCCATAACATTGTCAATTTTGAATTGGAACTGTTATCTACCATCATCGCACAGTTTAATATTTATCCTTCTTCTTTTCAGTATTCTGACTTGCTGCATTTCATGAAATTCTAGTAACTGCACATTGTATACTTTCGGCTGATGCTGTTTCAGATCATTTTCCTTCTTTCTGAGTCTCTGTGTATTCTTTTCCTTTAAAAAAAATGCCTAAATAATTTTATTGTCCGTGGAATTGCAGACATTCTGCCTAACTATACTGCTTCAGGAGCCATCTCAAAACTTGCAGAGGAGAATAGAAGGACACTTTTAAATACCTGTTCTCTTCCCTTTCTTCTCCTATGTTTCCTAGCATCCTTCCAATTATGTTGTTTGTCCTATAGAAGTAAGTTCAAAGTATGGATCTCTTGCTGAAATTATGACCACGTCTGATGTGATTCTAAATGTTCACCTAAGCACAAAAGAGACTTACATTCTGCCTAGGTTTGAAAAACAGCATGATTAATTGTAGACGGTGAGCTATTTTATATAAATGTAGTTATCCCCATCCCTTTTTCATCCTCTGTGGCAAATTCAAACATGTCATCTCGCTGATGGGATTCTCAATATGTCATAGAGCTCTTTTGCACAAAGGGGAAAAAAATCCACTGCTATAAATACTTTAAAGGAGTGATGATACACGTTGACTGACTTCAGTGATTCCTCTTATCTTTGCATTGAATAAAGGTAAGTAGGAGCCTGACTTTAGTCTAATTTGAATTCCAAATTGAGTGGTTGGGGGTTTGAAATGATCCGATGAGATCAATACTTTTCTGTCAGGAAATATAATCCCCAGGGCTATTTCAGTAGTTTGGGCTTCCATGCACATTTCAGTTTACTGGGCAATTGACTTAATGGACAAAAATAATAGAGAAAAATTACACTCATATTGGATGCAGTGAAAAGAAGGCGGGGGTTCAAATAAGCATTCTACTGCAGGCCTCTAAAGAGCTTAAAGAGAAACTCGGCTCAGATTCGTAAGGTAGATGATAGACAGGTAAGTAGATAGATGATAGACAGAATGGGGATGGGGAAGGTTGGGTTGGGGACAAGATCCAAAAACCTTTTCTTAAAGAAAAATCCCAAGTTTTTTTGTATATCAGGAATTGGGCAATGTTTAAGAGGTTGGGACCCAAAGTCACCCTTCCAGAGGCAGCAATTGTGTTACGTGTTGTGTTACATCACTGGGAGAGAACTTTATTTGATCTCTCTGTGTATTTGGGGAAGATGGAGAGTGGGAATATTCTTGACTGGGTTAAGAGTGGATGTCAGACTTGCTGCAACTGAAACCTCTGAATAGAAATGATCCTTTGCTCCATTTGTTGAGAAAGATATAGTTTTATTAGAAATCAAATGTATTGCAGTAGTGCACAGCCAGAACTGTGAGTCGCATGCCAAAATCCCTAAGTTCAATTTTTCCTTCCTTTAGCTGCCTTCCATCATTGCTGCCTCCCCGACTATCAGGTTCAAGCAAGATGTTTTGAGAATGGTCGCTTTCAGTCTAGGTTGGTATGTAGCTACATTCTCCCAGCCGGGTGACCTTGAAGCAGCATTTGGGGGGGGGGAAATACAGCAGTTCCTCATATTTTCCCCAAGCAGCAGTCACTTTCACTTTCACCCAAGCACCCCCTTCCCATCCACCCTCTCCATAGTTCATGGAGGACTGTTACTGCATGGTATCGAAGCACAAGCTGAGAGGAAGTTGGCAGCTGACAGTGGGAATATTCCTATCTGAAAGGGAAAAATAATGTGTCAAATCAATAAAAGTTTAGCTCAACAGACAGAAGCACTGTAATTTAACACCAGCTGTTTGCAATTAAAGTAAGATCGAATCTCGCCAGGCTCAAGGTTGACTCAGCCTTCCATCCTTTCTAAGGTAGGTAAATTGAGGACCCAGTTTGTGGGGGCAATAAGCTGACTTTGTATAAATATACAAAAGTCTGAAGGCTATTGCTTAACACACTGTAAGCCGCCCTGAGTCTCCGGAGAAGGGCGGCATATAAATCAAATAAAAAATAAAAAAATAAAATAAAAATAAAAGCATAATTGAGGCTGGCATTCTGAAAGTTCACAATAGGGATGAGTTTAGAAGTCTTCCCTGAGTTTGAGAGTAAGGGGAATAGAAAATTGCATCAACAAATATGACTAATTCACTGCTTTAATTCACTCTGTGGTCTAAGGGGGCCAAATGGTAGAGGTCATGATGTGTTTTGGCAGTGGCTTACCCATTGCTGCTAAATACCTTGACAAGGCTCCTCCCGGTATCAAAGAACCCAGCCTAGCTTCTTGCAATCTTCATTAAATGTATCTGCTCTCATTTTAATAACAGTAGGAAAACTAAGAGAGGGGAAAAAAGGAATTAAATACAAATAAGCACTTGATGGCAATTTTGTTTTTCCATGTAATCAAGTGATAAGACAAACTATGTATCCAATTAGTAGTTTAATTAAGTGCATTCCAAACTCAAGAAGACCAATTGAAGTTACAAGAAAATACCTCTATTAGGCTCCCAGGTTGGTTAAAATATAGCCATTTACAGTCTGGCAATAGCATATCGGAATGTTATAATATTATAATTATATCTTAAAGAGCTTTCCGGATTCTGTGCAAACAAGATATTTTGAGAAATTACTTACTTAGATCAAAATCAGTGTATGAAAGAAAACATTTTTTTCTAGGTAACTATATTTAAACACAGTATTCTCAGAACTAGTAATACTGTAATATGGCTTTTATAAATTACACTGTATGTAATGCAACAAGAGTTTAGATATTGTTGCATTTTGTGCATCTTTTACTTAAAAGAGTTCTTCTGTGCTTGTCCAGTTGCCATTTTTAAAATACTTTACAACAAATGCCGCAATAACAGAGGAACAGAATAAAGTTGTCTTTTCAGCTTTTAAGCATAACTATGCTTTCCTCCTCCCACCCCACTTTGTAAAATCGATTAAAACTTAATGGCTGTGAAACATCATTAGCGTCGTGAATTTTTGTCTGTGGTTTCCACTATTTGTTGGGAAAAGTTAACACACAATTGTGACATCATCTGAAAGTAATCACCTGTATAATTGGAAAGGTTTGTGTGCTTTTATATGAATTGCCAGCTAAGAAACCTTTTGATTGGATATATCTCACCTAGTGTTATCTAAGATAAAAGTACTGTAAAAGAAGATTCTTACTGCCCAAATGTTTCTTAGCCCCTTTTCTTAATAGGATTTAATTTAAAAATAGATTCCAAGGCACATTAAACAGTGTTAACTTTAAACCTGATTACTACATTCTGTATTCTTATCCTTGCCTTTTGAAATATATAGGAATTAAATGTATCATCTATATATGTATTAAAATGCTAATTTGTAATACCATGCTTGAAAAAATAGCAATTTTGTATGTTCATATAAAGGCTTGTGTTCAGTTGAGTGGCTGATTTGGTTTGGTTGAACCCAATTCACAAGCTTGTTCTTTGAAGGGGGAAAAAATCAGATCAAGATTGTTTTTTAAAATAGTTACACATTTTTGAACGCAATGATTCTATCCTATGATTGTGCACAAAGGAAGGGAGGCAGACATTTAGAAGATATATCATTAATGGAAAAACTCATAATTTGAGAAGCAAGCACTGGACTTGAAATAACTGATATGATTTATTTTGTGATTAACCCTATTGTCCTTATTAACATTAAAAGGATGGCTTTAAAAGGACAGGAAAAAAGCCTAGAATTGGAAATGCTATCATTATACTGGTGATGACTTCTTAATGCTACACATAAACTATAATAAATTTTTCTGACATCAATTTAAATCAATTTAATCCATTGTTGTCAATAGTATATTTTAACTCAAGAACGTGCTTATTTGTACATATTGATTTGACTTGTTAACGTTTTCACAATACACACTAACATCAGATTTTCTGCTGTAGTGACTTAAGAGGTGGGGACAGCAATGAATGATTCCTGCCACTCAGTGAACTTTAACTTGAACCTTACTTGAATGGTAATAATGTACACCTGTAATTGCTGTGGAAAAGGAAAAATCTCCAGAGATTTTCCATCTAATCATTTATTTATAAATCTGTAGGTAGCAGTCTGCAAAAATGCACATTGGGGGTCAACTTGATGCTACAATTCATGATTTGGTGTTTACATTTCTCTGTGTTTTTTATCTTGCTTTTTAAAGATAATTTCATTTTAAAGATAATTTCATCCATTCATCAGAATGGATGCTTGATATAGCTTTGCACTAGCTATCTATTTCATTTCTCACTGCCTTGAATAGGCACTGTCTCTATATTATGAATATGAAATATGAATGTTTTTTCATCCCGTTAATTCACTCTACATACAATTATTTTGTGTCCATTAATGAACACTTGGTATTAGTGACAGTTATCTGAATTTCTGTATTTAGTAACATTAGTGGTCAAGTGTTTCTTTGTAGACTTCCAATTACATGATTTGTATCCAATGTGTATTATACAAAATGTCTAAATTCAGTCTTGAGATAACTAGTTTGTGTTTGAAATAATTAGTTTACTGTATATTTGGAATTATAACATCTACCCTTATGTTAAAAGACAACAAATGCTCACAGTAATAAATATAAGAGTTGTAGAAATAAAAACCTTCATTGCAAAACAGGGAGGGGTGGGGACAATCAAAGGATTTGGAAATCTATGGGTCATCTACATTATTTGCTAACAACTAGTATGTCTATGGAGATTCTCAGTCATCCATGTGCTTTTTCAAGAGGCAACTGGACTTTCTGATTTTTCTTGAAAGATGTTTCACTTCTCATCCAAGAAGCTTCTTTAGTTCTGATTGGATGGTGGAGAATTCCACTGCCATACATCCATTCCCTACCATCCAGTCAGAGTAAAGAAGCTTCTTGGATGAGAAGTGAAACATCTTCAAAGAAAAAACAGAAAGTTCAGTTGTTTCTTGAAAAAGCATCTTTGGGACTAGCACCTAGTAGGATCCCCGATGGCCCAGTGGTTAAAGTACCATATTGCAGGCTAACTCTGCCCGCCGCTTGGAATTCTATCCTGATGTTGACTCAGACTTCCATCCTGAGGTCAGTAAAATAAGAACGCAGATTGTTGGGGGCAATATACTAACATTGTAAACATCCCAGAAAGTGCTCTATAGGAAGGTATATAAGTCTAAATGCTATTTCTATTGAGATCACAAGCATGCATTCCAAAGCAAGCTTGACCACAAATGGGGAGGATTGGTGTCAGATCCACCATCTTTGACTCGATGCCTTGCTGGTGCCCTGCCATTAGAGCAGGAAGGTGGGGAGGGAGGATGGGGGTTTATTGGGTGCTATTACTTTAATTTCAAATATGGGAATGGGAGGGGAAAATTACAACAGAAGAAGACCAGATAACCAAACCGGCTTGTACCAGGATCTTCAAGGCTGTTTGCCCTGAGAATGGAATGTTACCAGTTTCACACCTCAAGAGTTTTTCAAAACATCTCACCAGGATCGCACTGGCTGCTTGAGGGATGATCATGGGGGGAGGGATTGGGAATGGAACAGAATAGCTTTGTATTTTGCATAGGAATACCAGATTCCACCTGATTTTGCTGCAACCAATTTCTTTTAGTAAAAGTTCCTTTGTTTCAACTAAATGGAGTCATGAGTCTTACTTTCCTGAGAGACTGGACTGGGGCAGGTCTGACAATTGGTTTCTCTGGTTGCAAAGTCCATTGATACTTTTATTAGCCACTTGGTAGTTGTCTTGCTTAACCTGCTGAAAAGTCCTGTAGCACCTGTTGTATCTGTTCTAATGTCCTCAGTGTCCTTCAGCAGTTGCCAGTGCACTGAACTGCCTTAGTTTCTGCTGTAAATAGGAAAGGGTACCTATAGCTTTTGCTAGGTCTTTCTTGCTTCAGATTATGAAATTTGGGTTAATGATGTTCAAATTTACAATAAGATAATTGCCAGATGAACCTCCCTTGGAACAGAATACCATAATTAAGGGTCCATTAGTTAATCTATAAGATTTTCTTACGGCCACCATAGCTTTTTACAGCTACTATATTTGTAATTATCAGATCTTCCAATTTTTAGATTTTAGAGTTGGAATGTGGACAGCTACATGTGGGATTAGCCCAATCTTACATCATGGAGAAATTTATATTTTGCAACCAGTACTTTTGATTGAAATGATTATTGATGGAAGGCTCAGAGACCTGTTTTGAATGTAACTGAAAATGATATTTTGTGTCACCGGTGCTAATTTTCTGCATGAATCTCAGATTCATATCTGCTTCCTCTGTTTTGGCAGCCATACAATCTGAAGCTTTGGTTTGTTTGCTTAAACATTCATCAGTAGTGGACCATAGCTTCCACTTTCTGAATGCTATGATTAATGTTATCTATAATTTACCCAAAGTAAACCTGAGTAAAAATTAATTTTGTGTATTATACTTGGGACTTGGCTTATTTTCTCTGAATCACAGATTATCCATTAATTGTGAAAGTTTTTATCTAGTGCTAATTATTTCATGATAAATAATTATAATTTTAAAAACTTGAAGTAAAATAATGCATTTGCTTTCTCTTAGCCTTGCAGGAAAAAGAGAGGAGACAGATGAATCAGACTCATTCACACAAATCTATAGCATTTCATAATAACTAGTTCAGTGTAGATGGGAGAACAACAGAATTTGTATTACCTTGTGCTTGTTTGTAATCCCATTAAGGAAAATGACAAATAGTTACAATTCAGTTAAGTTGGGCATGATATATAAATGAGATAGAAACAATAATAACATAATTTTATGTAAAGGATTTTTACTATAGTTACATATATTATTATATTATATGCTTGGTAACTCTGGGTGGAACAAATGAAATAAATAAACTACAAACGGATAATGTTGCATTGATTTGTTATTCCTTTAGAGCATAAAAAGTATTTTGATGATGGTGTCTAGAGTATATGGTAGATATATTTATATCTAAAATATATAAAGAGCATTGGTTTGTCTATTCTTGAACCTAAACCAATATGGAATTCTGGTTTTCGGTCCTTCAACAAATACTGAGTCATATACTTTGAGTTTTTTGTGCAAATGCTGTTTTGTATATGCTCCTGCACAAACCCAACAAGTAAACTGTTGTAAATATTGCTTGCACTAATTTTGTTACTTATTTTGCTAAAGCTGGACCATAGTTGTCTAAAATTTGCATTTCAGCTAGGAGCTTATTCTTTTCCAAAGAGGTGTAAGAACTAAGTGTAGTTAACAAGCTGAGGTCAAAATACAAAGATAAATAGTAGAAGTGACAGCAAATATAATCAGAACGAGGCCTGAAGCTCCATTGATGCAAAGCATTTCAAGTCTACATAATGTTGTCATAGTTGCAAAACATGAGTTAGCTGAGCCAAGTCAGAAAACCACAAGGTCAGTGTGTTCATCTTTTAAGGGCGATTTCAGAATGATCCAGACATTCTGAAGAAGCCTTGAAGAAGAGTGAAGATTTCTAGTATTTTCGCCTAGAAAATGTTGGCATTCTTCTTAACAACTGACCAGCATGTTAAATAGGGGAAGAGTAAGAGAAAGTGTAATATTCAACTTTTAACTAAATGTTAATTTTTGAAAAACACCTGACATAATCCTTCTGATTGGAATACTATTTAATTATATTTAAATGTGTTAACATGTGGCGGTTTCAACTCTCTTCTTTTTTTTCCTGAAAGTTCATCATTTAGCAAAGTGTCTTTGCTAAAAGCCATAATTTTAAAAGGTAGGTTTAAAAATTTATACTTGATTTGTTGCTTTTAAAGAACAGGCATCCATCTGATCCTTGAGTTTATTATTACTATTGACACATGGTCAATAGACATATGTCAGCTATGTCAGAATACATGGGTTTTGGCTATGCTAGCCAAGTACTATATTATTATTGCTGGTCTATAAACTACTTCCTAGATTGAACTGCTACATTTGCTCATATTGCTTGCTATGCATAGGTAAAGGCAAAAGGGAAGCAAATCTGACATACTTACTAACAGAGAAATTTGTATTATTTATACAGAACAGAACAAACCAATTTTCAAGAAAGGCATTTAAGTGGCAGCGTTATTTATTAATGCTGTATGCACACACTAATGGAATGCAACATAGATTCAGTTAAATCTAGCAGAATGTAGTCTAATATCATAGTACTGTATATATATGTGGGGGGGGTATTTCCTTTGCTTAATCTATGTGTGTATACATGTGTATAGATACATACTATAGCATTTATCTGTAAAATAAAATACTTGGTACTGTGCAATTTCTGTTTGGTCTTTCAAACTTCACACTAAATAATCATAAAATATACTTTTAACTATAGCAGAATTCTTTGATTGTAAAATATTCATTCTTTTGCTATAGTTTTTCAATGTTCCTCAAACACTGCGAGTTCACCCTTGAATGCTCATTACAAATTTGCAAGTGAGTGATTAAAGACCAAGCATCATAGAAAGAATATATTATCTATTAAAGGTATAGCATAGCTTCCTGTTCCTATGACAGTCAAGGTTCAAATAGTATAATAAAAACATAATTTGAAATGAAGGTAGTCCTTAAGTTATATTGGCAATTGGGACTGCGATTTCCAATGTTAAACAATGTGCTCATAAAGCGTGACATTACATGACCATAGTCGCTTGGCGACTGCAATCCTGGTTGCCATCATAACTCCAGAAACATGTGCATCTTTAAACAGAAAAAAAAAAAAAAAAAAGGAAATCTCAGGCAAATTACATGGGGGGGATATCCACTTCTGACCCAAGTGGGCCCTAGATTTTTAGTCTATTTAATTTTTGTAATTTTATCTGTTATTTCCATATTAATAATTGTTTTTATATCTCTATATTTATTGTATTGCAAGATGGCCAGAGTCACTGTGGAGAGTGTGATGGGCAGCATATAAATTTAATAATAAATAAAAAATTGATGAAAGAGATGGGGTTTTTGTTTTCATTTGCCTAAACCCGTGATGGCGAACCTATGGCACGCATGCCACAGGTGGCACGCGGAGCCATATTAGTGGGCACGCCAGCTCAGATCTGGGGCGCATGCACACACCGGCCAGCTAATTTTCGGGCCTTCTGAGCCCACCAGACAGGCTGTTTCCTGTCTCTGGAGGGCCTGGGTGGGGTGGGGAAGGCCCGTTTTTCTTTCTTACCTGGTTCCAAATCCTCTCTATTTATCTGGGAAGGGCGAAAACAGCCTTTCCCACTCCCTTGGATGCCCTATGGAGGCTGAAAGAGCCCATTTCCTGACTCCCGGTGGGACAGGAAGTGACATTTTTTGCTGCCCCAGCCTCCAGAGGAATCAGGAGTCTCTAGGAACCAGGAGGCTCCTAGAGGCTCCTAGAAAGACTCCTAGAGACTCCTAGAGAGGTTCTGGAGGCTGGGGACAGCAAAAAATGTCACTTCCTCTCCCACCGGGAGTTGGGAAATGGGCCCTTTCAGCCTTCATAGGGCCTCCAAGGGAGTGGGAAAGGCTGTTTTCGCCCTTCCCAGATAAATAGAGAGGATCTGGAACCAGGTAAGAAAGAAAAACGGGCCTACCAGGCCATCATGTGCCAGGAGCGGGGGAGGTTGCGCACGCATGCGCGTGGGCACGTGCGCGCATGTCCCTCCCTCACCCACCCCTCTCTTGGCACGCAATGGCAAAAAGGTTAGGCATTACTGGCCTAAACCAATGAATTTGAGGCCAATGAATTTCTTCAGGGTGTATTTTTTGTAGGCTGGGAACCACACAGAAGAAAGCATGTCTCATTTGACGTCACAGCCCTGTTTACATCCATAGATCTGGAATTAGCCAAAGAATTTATGACCACATTGCTCCACAGCACATCTGACTTAATCTAATGTATGAAGATTGAAACACCAAAGATTATGGATCTCATGAATCTCTGCCTAACCATATACTTCCAATTTGATGGACAATCTTACCAACAAATTAAAGGTACATAGTGGAGGTTGTTATGCAACATCTAGAAACCATAGTGTTTCCACAAATACAACCCAAAATATAACCCAGATATGTAGATGACACTTTCACCATAATAAAAAAGGACCAATTAGAGAACACCCACAGAACCATTAACAACATTTTCAAAGGAATGCAGTTTACCAGAGCAGAAGAAAACAACTACTCACTACCCTGGACATCTGGTCAGCAGAGACCACAGTGGCAAACTAGAAACACAAGTATATCAAAAAAAAAAAAAAATCACCTGCACCAACTAAGGGCTCCACTACCAAAGCAACAACCCAACTTCCCACAAGAGAAACTGTGTAAGAATTTTACTTAGATGAACACAAAATCATTGCTCCAACCCAGAACACCAGAAATGAAACAGCATCTATACAACAAAATGGATATCCACTTTATCAAAAAGTGCCAGACCAATCAACTCAATACAGTACAACCAACATAAGCTCTAAAAAGAATATTACTGCCACCACAACCACATAGAATCAGCATAGCATGCAAACCAAGTAAAGCCCTTCAAAACATCCTAAGTAAACCAAAAGACCCAGCGGCCCCAGAAGTTACCCACAACATACAGTATAATGACTGCAACAATCACTATGTAAAACAAACAAGCAGAAGACTGGTAAAATATATGCATGAACACCAACTAGCAATCAGATGACATGATGAAAACTCTTTAATTTTGCAACATATGGACAGACTTAACCATAGTTTCAATTGGAAAAGTGTGACTATCTTAGACCAAGCCAAGTCCAAAAACATGAGGGAATGTCTAGAAGCCTGGCACTCTGATGAATTAGTCATCAATAGACATATTGACATAATATCTATGTTGTTGCTTTTTAACCATTTAGTTGTCTCCAGTTCTTAACAACTTTATAGGCTCTCTGTCAAGACAGCTTCTTTCAATTGTTGGATATTCAACTTTGTATCACATTTGATGTTATCAAACCAGTGTGTTCTTTGCTTGCCTCTTCTTCTTTGTCCACTAACCTACACTAGCATCATTGTCTTTTCCAATGAATTTGAAGATGTGATGTAGTTTATGATTTTAGCTTCTTATGGGTATATCTGATGTTATACAATTTAACACTTCTCTGTCACTTACTTTGGCTGTCCAAGGTATAAACAATAATTTACACCAGCAGCACAGTTCAAAGATGACAATTTTTCGATCAGCCATTCTTAGTGTCCAACTCTCATACTCATATATCATTATAGGGAAAACTAATGCTCTCACTAGGCTGCTTTTTGTATTTATATCAATATCTTAAACAGTATCTATAGGCAATGCAAAAGAGACAGTCAACAAGCCAAAAAGGGAATAAAAAGACCTAAGCACCTCCCTACTAACAATCAGCATCGAGATGACCATAGATTAACTGTATTTAGAAGGCCACAAGTAGAGGCAATCTCAACAAAGGGAATGGATGTAAAATGTACTATTAAAACAAATTTCAAAGCAGCAGTGCCAGTATGAAAGTATCGCTGAACTTTTAACTCCAGAGAAGGTACTACAAAATTCAAGATCTCAGGCTATTTTTAACAACTGCTCTCCCCCAAACAATGCAGAATCACTATGATGGATCTCTGGCCCTTGAATTACATTTCTTGTTTATCTGTAATGTTTGTTGCAGTTCTAGACTAATAGTTTGCAAGTAATTTTTCCTAGACTACCACAAGCTCTGAAAACTACCAAGATTGTGTGTGTGTGTGTGTGTGTGTGTGTGTGTGTGTGTGTGTGTGTGTGTGAGAGAGAGAGAGAGAGAGAGAGAGAGAGAGAGAGAGAGAGAGAGAGAGAGAGAGAGAGAGAGAGAGAGAGAAAGAAAGATAGAGTGAGAGAGAATTACTAGAGAGTAGACCATGAGTTTATTGTTATCTGTTGTTAAAAAGGGAGTTATAGTTAATAAAACAACAATAAAAGAAGAGTTATGCAAAAGCAACAAAAATTCTTGCAGCATCTTTAAAAATTATCACACTTATTATATGAGGCCTCATGGAATAGATTGAGATCATCAAAATGACATGGCAAGGAGCAGATAAGCATTAAAGCAGAATTTTCTACTTTAGACGTTGCTTCATGCTTTCTAGCCTTACAGAAAATATTGGCATCTAGACTTCTGGCTGATGTTGCAGTGAGATCGGACGTGACGAGTTGGTCTCCACGCTCCCACACTGAGTTCTACCCGTTAGACAGCTCCGAAAGGAGGTAAAGCCACCCTGGAGGGGTAGTGAAGAAAAGAGGGGTGCCCTGCAGGTCATGGAGAGTCACAATCTCTCCCGTTTGATTGAGGGCTTTCTTTCCTCTCCCTCATGACGACAAAAAGCAGACAAAAATGGCTGCCGTGAAGCTGGGACAGCGAGGCAACAAAGAAAGCACAGGAGCGGTGTAAATGAAAAGTGAATGGAACTGGGTGAGATGATTCCTTTTCTCCTAAAGGCGGGAACGGCAGTCAGGATGGGAGGTGACCCGGGTGCGAGTTGTTTAGGACCGAGTCTGCAGAAAGAACAAAGCCCCGCCTCCTTGTTATAGCTGTCAGTTTTTTTGACTCGGTCGAGTAGGACGAACATGTCTAGAGACTTCGCTGTTCTTCAAGGCTTTCTACTTGCTTCTATCACGGTTAACAATGATTCCAGCATGGCTCCGCTGAAGACCGCTAGACGGTTTGGGCTGCCGGACGGCAGACCCTTGGGCGCACACGAGCCTGCTCTGCCACGCCGCCGGAAACTCCTTCCATTGTCTCCTGGCTTCTGCTGCGACTCAGGCTTTGCCCTGCAGCTGGGAGGCGCGAAGATCATCCTGCGCTGTTTTTTCGATCGCTTTCACGCCGCTCGGCTAGCAATCTGCAGCTTGCCCTCGGCTCGACTAATTGAAGCGCAGCGGGTGTTGATTCCATCTCGGCAGTGGGTGCAGTGAGTGGCGGCTCCTTTGAGCCTATATTGGAGCTAAAGCCACCTTGGAGGGGTGGTGAAGAAAAGAGGGGTGCCCTGCAGGTCATGGAGAGTCACAATCTTTCCCGTTTGATTGAGGGCTTTCTTTCCTCTCCCTCACAACGACAGGTAGAGGCAGACAAAAATGGCTGCTGTGAAGCTGGGACAGCCGAGGCAACAAAGAAAGCACAGAGCGGTGTAAATGAATAGTGAATGGAACTGGGTGAGATGATTCCTTTTTTACCTAAAACCTAATCCTAAAAAGAAAAGAGGAAAAAAAAACTCAGAAGAGACTCTTAATTATTTGTTAAAGCGGTGAATAATCACATAGAGAAAAATTACAGACCCGAAAGAAAGGAACTAAGAGAGGAAAAGTTAAAAATTCCAAAGCACAGAAAATTGGATGGTTTAATTGGACAGGCGTTAATTTGGAAAGGCATTTTAAAATGCTGGAGCTATTTACTTTAATAATTGACTTTGCTTTTTTAAATTGAATTAAAATTGGATTAAATACCTGTTAAAACTGAGACAATGCTGAAACCTAAACTGAGAGTGCCATCTATTGATGAATGAAAATATACTATAATCTATAAACCCAGAAAATTTTTGATAAGAAAAATAAACAACATTTATTGGAGAACTGTGGTGATACTTACTGTTCTATACTTATCTACTCTATTATTATGGGAGGTTGAACTGTGAAAACAAGGAAGATACCTAAGTAAAGCAACATTTGACTGTTAAGATATATTACTAAACACATAGAGGGGATATAAAGAGATATTTGGAGAGCTTCCTGGACTACCTGAACATCTGATGGAATAATCCTGGGACATAAAACAACTGTGACTATTGTATTCTTTGAAGAGCAACATTAGGCCTGAATATATGGTTTTTGGATTATTGAGTAAGAGTGGAGTGGACTTTATCAAAACAAGACAAGATGCTCCACATGGGGGAAAATGAGTGAAAGTTCAAAAGAAATACTGTTGATGTTCCAAAACATTAAGGATACTATGACAAAGAATTTTAGGGAGATAAACAATTTAATGCAAAGCATAGATGGGAAATAGAAAATATTTTACAACGGACAATAAATAAAGATCAAGATGTCCAGGAAAGGGAGGAGACTATGGAAAGAATGGAGGAAAAGACAGAACAGACAAATCAGCAAACAAAACAAGGAGAAGACAATAAAGGATGACTAATCCTTATTGGGTGACTATTATAATGACTAATGGAATAAATCAGGGAAAAGTATTTTAAGAGATTTAAAAATGGAATGGGAAGATACCTTTGAAAGAAAGATAGGGGTTTGGGCAGATACTCTGGAGGTTTGGCAGCATAAAATGATAGAGATGGGAGGAGTACTCAGACTAAATAGTAAAAGTGTAAAGATCCAAGAGAGGAGTATGGGAGGCATGCCAAAAAACAAACAAGAATTGAAATATTAAAATGGGCGAGAGATGTTGGATAGAAAGGAAATGTTTTTTAATATAATGGGGTCCTGATTAAAGGTTAGAATAGAAGTAGAAATAAGGATACACATCTCTAAATAATAGAATAAAAGAAATAATTAGAGGTTGAAAGATGGATTTAATATGTATGTTTAAATAATATGGTGATTGATGTCAGATGGAGTATTGGGATTATATTTTAATACAATATATGTATTACATTAGGATTAGTAAGGATGGCCTGACTAAATAAAATAAACGAAATAATTAAATGGAAAGATTAGAGGTTGAAAGATGGTATTATTACGCATGCTTAAATAATATTGTAATTGGCATTAGAATGGTACATTGAAATACTGAATAACTACATAATGAAGGACTATATCTTAATGCAAATATGAGTATTAATTTTAGGAGTATATAAGCCTAACCAATGTAACAAATATTATTGATATCAGTATTGTTATTTGTATTAAAATGAATGATACCCAGATGCCACACTGTTCATGTATTGATGTTGATGTATATATAAAAATAAAATAAAAACATAATTTTAAAAAAGAGAAACTATGGGCATTCTAAAATAGGTAAAATATTCACTGCATTGATTGATTAATTACATCCCATTAAGTTGGTGTCGATTGACATAAAAGGCTCTTTAAATTTAGTGTCATATGTATCTGTATGGAATAAATTGGAATTTCTCACAGTTGAACCTCATTTTAAGATCTCAGCTCAGGTGGGTTGCACCAAATGCATTTATTTAATGTACATTTCCACCCTTACAATTTAGTCTCTAATTTAACAATGTGTATTCACCAAAAATGTAAAGTACAATATATTTATTGTGTGCCAATAATGTACTTTTTCTCCAATCAGGCTTGATTTATAACAGGTTCTGAACAGTTTTGCCAAGTAATTGCAAAAAATAATTCATTACCATAAATGAAGAGAAATCTAAAGTTTTGAACTTTTCCAAACAGTCACAGAGTAATTGGTTTCAATTGAACAAGCTTTCTCCTTAAAGGACTGAGGCCTTTATTTTTATAAATCTATAAAATGGAAAAGTCAAAGTAAGTGTGTTGTGTCTAAAGCCAATCACTAATCTAAGGTAATTTTAATTTCTTTTTTTATTAAAAGTAGCAAATTTGTTTCTGCTGCTATTTGCACAGCAAATTTAGTATCCCAGCATTTTATGGAATTCTACTAAAACTCTTTAGTACTTATTTTTCTTTCAATACTTTTTTGCACCATATTTTGCTTTTGTCAAACATTTGGCATGGAAGTGCTTAGTTTTGAATCTAGGTTGAGTTCTTCAAGCATGACTGAGGGCAAACTTGTCTTTAGCTTAAATTATGTACAAACAAAATTGTTAACTCATTTGGATATCTAACTGAATCATTTGCTCCACCATGGGGAAAAAAAGTTTTAAATAAAAAGAAAATATTATTTACCGTATTTTTCGGAGTAGAAGACACACTGGAGTATAAGACGCACTGGAGTATAAGACGCACCTACCTTTTTTGGTGTTTTTTTTAAAGTTTTTTAAAAAAATTTTAGACAAACACACATACAAACATACAATGTATTTTCTTTGAACAGAGTATTTGACTGGTTCACAAATTTAAACAGTGTTTAGTCATTTCAATTAAATTTACAATTTCTATATTTCTTTTTTGCCATATTTATTTCTCATCTATTTTTTTAAAAAAACCAATATTACCCTTCATCCTCATCTCTAATCTTAATCAAATTCATTTTTTCCCTTCTATTCTATATTATACCCCTTCCCATTGTTATCTATTTTTATATCCATCCTCACATTGGTTAATTATGTAATATTACAATTGTTTAATACAAATTCAACATTTTAATATAAATCAATTAGTTATATAACTATCTTTTTTGTATATTAATCAATATGAATATGAATATTCCAATTATTTCCATGCAATCCAATTTCTTACAAATCAATTAATTATATTTACCAATAATAATAAACCAAATAATTTTCCCCTCTTATGTTACTCATTTTCACATTTTAAATTCTCCCAATAACCCACATAGTTTTGCCCATATAATCTTCCAAATCACAACTTAATCATTTCTACTTTCATCACAATATATAATTAAAAATGTTTCAATCATTACAATTTCCCTAATTAAATTTAAAAATGTTCTAGCTGTTACCCAAGCTATAATTTATTTATTTATTTATATATTTATTTATTTATTTATTTATTTATTTATTTATTTATTTATTAAATTTATATACCGCCCTATTCCTAAGGGACTCAGGGCGGTGAACAGCGAACGATAAAAATACATGTAATACAAACGTTAATAATAAAAAACCAATTAAAATATACTAAACATTCTGGTCCTAGATAATTCAAGACATCCCAGTTTAAAATAAAATCAAAAAGCAATATAAAGGGAAAGTTAGGCCAGGCCGGCCTGCTGAAACAGGAATGTTTTGAGGGCACGGCGGAAAGTGCGCAGATCCGGAATCTTCTGTATATCTGGGGGGAGCTCGTTCCAGATGGTGGGTGCCCTCACAGAAAAGGCTCTCCCCCTGGGGGCCGCCAGTCGACATTGTTTGGCTGACGGCACCCTGAGAAGCCCCTCTCTATGGGAGCGTACTGGGCGGTGAGAGGCTATTGGTGGCAGAAGGCAGTCTCGTAAGTACCCCGGTCCTAAGCCATGGAGCGCTCTAAAGGTGGTAACTAAGACCTTGAAGCGCACCCGGAAGACCACAGGGAGCCAGTGCAGCTCGCGCAGGAGGGGAGCCACATGGGAGCGCCATGCTGCTCCCATAACTACCCGCGCGGCCGCATTCTGGACCAGCTGGAGCCTCCGGGTGCTCTTCAAGGGGAGCCCCATGTAGAGAGCATTACAGTAGTCCAGGCGTGAAATGACGAGGGCATGAGTGACCGTTTTTAACGAGTCCCGATCCAGAAAGGGACGCAACTGGCGAATCAGGCGAACCTGATAAAAAGACCACCCGGCCACAGCCGTCAAGTGTTCTTCTAAAGACAGCCGTGAGTCCAAGAGGATGCCTAAGTTGCGAACCCTCTCCGTGGGGGGCAATGACTCATCCCCAATAGTCAGTTATGGCACCAATTGACTATATCGGGACGTCGGAAACCACAGCCACTCGGTCTTGGATGGGTTGAGCCTGAGTCTGTTCCTCCCCATCCAGATCCGTACAGCCTCCAGGCACTGGGACATCACTTTAAGGGCATCATTGGGGTGGTCCGGGGTGGAGATGTATAGCTGAGTATCATCAGCATACTGATGATACTTCACCCCAAAACCACGGATGATCTCACCCAGCGGCTTCACATAAATGTTGAACAGAAGGGGTGAGAGAACCGACCCCTGTGGCACCCCACATACAAGGGGCCTCGGGGTCGACCTCTGCCCCCCTGTCAACACAGACTGCGACCGATCAGATAGAAAGGAGGAGAACCACCGCAACATGGTGCCTCCCACCCCTAACTCTTCCAACCGGTGCAGCATGATACCATGGTCGATGGTATCAAAAGCTGCTGAGAGGTCTAATAGGACCAGGATAGAGGAGCAACCCCTGTCCCGGGCCCTCCAGAGATCATCTACCAATGCGACCAATGCTGTTTCCGTGCTGTATCCAGGCCTGAAGCCCGACTGGAACGGATCTAGATAAGCAGATTCATCCAAGTACTGATTTAATCTGTTTTACTTTCACCACCATATACCATTAAAGGTATTTCAATTGTTACAGTTTATACTTATTCATATTTCTAAAAAAAATAAAAACTTATTATTGTCTAGATTTCAAAAATACAAAGACAAATATTCCAATTATTATTCATTTCATTTTTACAATCATGATTTCGCATTACTATTCATATTTCTTATTACTGTTCATATTTCAATTCTAAATATGTATAACATTTTTCTCTTTTATTTCTTTTTCTTTTTCTCTCCATTTTTATTTTTGCCTTTTTCTTTCTCCTTTTTTTCTTTTGTGTTTTAAAATCTTGAACTCTCCTCTTTTGCCCTAAATTTCCCATTGTTTGCACCTACCTTTTTTGGTGAGAAAAAAGAAGAAAAAGAAATCTCCCTCTGTCATTGCCTAATTTTGCCTCGTTGCAGCAAACAGCCTGCTTTACTTTCAGTTTCGCTTTCAGCATAGCTTGATTAGCACAAGGGAAAAAAAATCTGCTCTAGAACTCTTTGCAGCAAGCAGCAGAGCCCTGCACAAAACAGCTGAGAGCAAATCAGCTGAGAGTCGGGAGGCCGATCTAATCAACTTGTGCTAATTAGCCTATGCTGAAGTTGAAAGGAGCTGTTTTTTCTTGCTGTCTGCTTGCAAGGAGGTAACTGCTGCAAGGCACAGGCCAAAGGGTGGGGGCCAGTGGGTAGGCAGGGCTACATTCGGTATATAAGACGCACCTAAATTTTCACCTCCCTTTTGGGGGTAAAAAGATGTGTCTTATACTCCGAAAAATATGATAAGCTTTTACTCCATGTATTGATTTAATTCTCTTTGAATCTGATATTGACCAAGCAAGATCTATAGTCAGACAAATACTTCAGTATGGGCAGTATCTTTCAGGCCAATATGTCTATGGAGATTCTCAGTCCTGCAGTGGTTCCAAAGGTACTGTTTAAAAGTAGGAGAACTAGGCTAGATATGAAACTCAGCTAAAAGTGTAGAAGAGGATATTATAAATATTATTAAATATTAGTAATATTTAACACTAGTACCACTTATCAGTATAAACTGTGTCTCTAAAGCTAGGAAGTAGAGCATTATTGAGTGTCTTTAATGGCCACAGACTTTGGATTGCAGGGGAACCTGAAAACAGAGAGAGGATGGAATTAAGAATCCTGGAGAAGATCATAACTGACAGACACCAAACAGAGATAGTCAATGCTACAACCCATTTTTTAATATATACTTGGTCTAATTATTTCATGCAATTAGAAACCTTTCCCCCCCAAATTGTCTGTTCTATCTATTAGATTGACAATGTTATAGACTCATAATTTTCAGAGAAGGGAAAGTATGTTGAGGAATACTTTTGGCCCCATTCTGGTAATCCCTATGCTCGCTACTTCTGTTTGTATTGCAAATAGGAATTCCGATAAAGCAGAAGCCTTGGGCTTTGGAGAGTTCACATGAACATGATTGAATTCTATGCCAGACAATACTGCTCAAACAAAAACTGGCATGGAAAGATGGGGACGTTAAAATCAGAACTAGCATGGACATCCCATGCTCTCTTCAGTGTGCAAATACTGGGCACAACATCAAAACTAAGTTCCATGCTCCTTCTTCAAAAAAAACCCAGGAGCATTCTTCCTATATAGCATTATAGGAATGCTATAGCATGTATACAAGTAGGATTATCCCAAAGCCTGATGTTATCTAAAATAAAATACTAGAAATTTGTGGGGTGAAAGGGCTTGTTTTCTTTCTATAAAAAAATAATATCCTTCCTTTCTAAGGCGTGTTGCACCACATGCATGTTTTCATGTTTACAGTAGAAATCTCTAAAGACTATTTGATATTTTAAATGAAGAGGATTGTCTTATTGCAACCAAGACAAGATCTACACTGGAGTATTGTTGTGCATCAAATGCTAACACTATTCAATCAACAGACCAATTGTTCCTCAGGAGGAGCCTATAATTAATACTATATGATGCTAGCTGTGGTTTAAATAGGAATACCAGCCACATAATCAATCTATAGCATTAGAAATGCAGGAGAAACATAGATGTTAGAAAAGTTAAGGAATGTTAATAACCTAGAAGACTACATTTGTGAGCTCTAAATGCTGCCATGTGCTTTTTAAAAAGCCTATGAAGTATTTGTGAGTGTAGAGATCTGCACAGAAACAGGGCTTGAAAAAATATGCAATTGTTCCTTTTCATTTCTCTCTCTCTCTCTCTCTCCAGGAAATAAATCAGAGATCTCTTATAGTTTTTCAATTGCCATAGTCACAATTCTAAGTTGGTGGGCCATGTCTATCAACACAGCCACATTCTAGACTCATTTGCCACAGTAACAGCTACAACCCTGTAATATTTAAGCTTAGTTTACTCAGCGGTGCATGGTAACTGAAGCCACTCAATAGACCAGCCATAAAAGCAGGGAGGGAGAGAAGGAGGGGATGGACTAGTGAGGAACAATGTTATCAGGGAAATTGGAAAATGTCTTGTGAGTCAGTCAGAACTCCCATTGATGGGATAAAATGAATGCAGAGATTAGTCCTCAAAAACCTATTCTAGTACTTTTTTAATGACTGAATTGAGAGACTGAATGTTGCTGATTTTCTTCCTACTCTATTCCTTTCCATGAGAAAAAATACTTTCTGGATCTTATGTCTAACTTCTTAGGCCAATTTAAATGTTTTCCTGACTCTGAATGTGTCATGAGTACCCTGAACTGAGAAGCTATTGTGAGGTACGGAAACCAGTGTATGCATTGGCAGAAGCTCAGCTGGTTTAGGGAGATATTTTGAATGTTAGAGTTTGGTTTCTCTTTGGCATTCCAAACATGCCATAGGAAGTGGGGGTGAGTTCATTTCTTATATATTGTGAGATTTAATAGGAGGCTTTTTTTTCTCACTGGTTAATAACAAAAATGGTATGAGGAGAGGGAGAAAGGATTAGCCATATTATTTTGTCCATAATAGCAGTTTTCTTTTACAGTCAAAAGAAAAGTTGTTCTTGGTTCTGTTTGCCATTATATGATAAATCAGAGATTTAGGGGTACTGGGAAGTTTCTTGCTTAAAAGCTTTTGTCTGAGGGTACCTCTTGCCAAGAAACTATTCATGGTCTTAACACGTTTTCAATCTATATATCAATCTCTTGCTTACAGTACATTGCATAATATATTGCATTGATATAAATTCATAATTTTTACTTTGTCATTAGAAAGTTTTAAAACACCAGCTGTTTGTAAATTATATGGTTATTCATACCACAATATGAATGAATTGTTTTCATTCAGTGATAAAACGAAAGTTATGAAAATAATGTTAAATTCTTTACTTGCAAAATAGTTTGAAACATTAAGTTTATAATCATTCAACTGCTGTGTAATTTGCAGCACAATTTTCAGTATTTTTAATATTAAGATGTAATGAGAACATTATTTTTTCTGCTTTTTAACAATTCAGTAATCAGTTCAATAATTATCTGGCTGCTGATTTGGATTTGTAAGTACATGAGACCCTTTTCTTAATTTTTTGTATAAAAATTATTGCAATATATAAATTGCAGTTTATAATTAATGAAATAACCCCCTCCGTGCAGTTTATACTATTTAAAGCTCATATTAGAACTAGGGATTTTACTTTTGCTGTGATAATGCTAAACAAAATAACAGATTATACATAGTGGCCACCTAAAAAATACTTTTCACAAAACCTTTAATCTGTTGTAGCTGAGCCTGTAAACAAAATGTCTATTTAATTCAATGTATTCCCCTGGAATAATGGCAAGTCTTATTTATATGCAGAAATGGTACGGAAAAAAATCTTCTAAACTTGTGCAGTGCAGGAATTCTGCCTGCCCAAATTGGTTTGAACATTTCCCTTTCAGCTTGACTCATTAGAATATTACATCTTTTAACATATAATTTCTTAGACAATTAAACATTTCATTTCCTAAATCAATATCAGAGAGGAAATTGCACGGTTTGAAATATGGGACATTCCAATGACAACTCTGAATATTTTTCTTTTGTATTATCCCATTACTTATTCTGCAACAAAGTATATATCCTACTTTTTTATTCTTGATGCAAGAAAACTGTAAGAAGAAATGCTTCAGTGTTGAACATGTGTTTTCAAGTGAAAAGAATGAACTCCCCCTGCAGGTTTTCAAAAGTTCCTTACTAACTAAGCATTATATAGTATCTTTATTTTCAGGAGCTACTTACTTATACTTGAGATTAATACATGAAAATCAGGAGGAAAGCCATTGTATGTGGCCTCATCTCCAGCCTAATTTTGGGAGGGTAACTTCTTCCATAGGCAAACTGTTAAAAGTTCACAAACGTCAATTGTTTCTTTTAATACCACAATCAATTGAAACTTTTCAATTTTTCAGGAAAGTGTAACACAACCAAAGCCATTGAGAATCATTATCCCACTCCCTCCATCCTTCTGTCTAAAATCACATTATTTTTACTAAGAAGTTAATTTTCCAATCCACACACATTTCCCAGCATGACACTCGGACTCTGTTTCTCAAAATTTCATAAAACAGTTTCTCTAACATAATTTTTTCTTTCATTCTACTTAATTGTATAACCAATTTTCAAGCAGGAGAGGATAACCTGGAATGCAATACTTGCTGTGGTTATGCTACTGTTAATTTCAACTGGGTATATGTTATTATATACAATGCAATTTCATTATATTCAAGATTTTTTGGCTTCTCAGAAATTAATTTTAATAAGTTTCTGCATTTCAGAATTATAAAATTCTATCAACACAGTTCAAACAGCAGTTCTTTTAAAAAAGATATTCACATTTTGCTGACATCAATACATATAAACAATTAGTTGACATTAACAATATCATTCAAACTCTTTTCAGACAATGAAGACTTATGATATGAAAGGAGAAAGGGATTAAACTGTGCCACTGACACTGCCCCTTATTCTTTACATGTTCCTTAGAATAGCTTATTCAAATGCTAGGTGCACAGAAGCTATTCATGTAATGTGTCAGTCTTGCTTACCCTGAATATTTGTCCATATTTAAATATTTGGCCATCTATCTGAAAAGGGGATCAAGTGAAGACTATCCATAAAGAAATCTGTAGTCAAGAGGACTTACAGTCAGTGTTGGAGTATGAAATATTAAAATATGATGTTGTATAGGTGGCTTTCCTTTTCTTTTCCTCCCAATATATAAAAAAAGTAAATTCCTTGACATCTTAGATCATTCATTTCATTTCATTTCATTTTATTAAATTTGTATACCGCTCTACTCCCGAAGGACTCAGGGCGGTGAACAGGCACAAAATAAAACACATAAATACAAAAGTTAAAAAAACATAATTAAAACCAAATTAAATAATTTTGCCCGAGACAATTAAAATTCCCAATAATTTAAAACAAATTAAAATTTCAATTTAAAAATTAAAGGCCGGCCTGCTGGAATAGGAGTGTCTTCAAAGCACGGCAGAAGGTGCACAGATCCGGGATCCTCCGTATCTCCGGGGGAGCTTGTTCCAGATAGTAGGTGCCCCCACAGAGAAGGTCCTCCCCCTAGGGGCCGCCAGTCGACATTGTTTGGCTGATGGCACCTGGAGGAGCCCCTCTCTATGAGAGCGTACTGGCCGGTGGGAAGCTGTTTGTGGTAGTAGGCGGTCCCGTAAGTAGCCAGGTCCTAAGCCATGGAGTTTGATCAGGAGTATCAAACTTGATTTCATTGAGGGCCTCCTCAGCAGGGTTGTGTTTGACCTCAGGGATCAGAGTGGGCGTGGCCAGGGTGGGTGTGGCCAGGGTGGGTGTGGCCAGCTTGACATCACTCGTGTTGGGGACCCCTGTGGTGGTCCAAGTGCTCTTTCAGCGAAAACAGGCTCCCGAGCTCTGTTTCTGGCTGCGACAGCCTCCTGCAATCCTCTGCCAGCAAAAATGGAGTCCCGGGAGAACCAGTACCAGGATTAGCTTTGTGATATTTTTCAATTGAAATTTTATCTGGTAATGTGATTTGTAGCTGGTCATGTTACTACTTGTAACTGGAATCCAAATGCAGGACAGACAACCTTGTTATCATCATCATCACCATCCTCATCCTCATAATCAATATTTCCACCTTCCCATTCATAGAATATTTAAGGCAACTAACATATCTAATAAATACAACAAAATAAATATACAAATACAATAAAATAAGACAAAACTGTATTCAAATATATACAGCTCTAATGTACTGTTTTAGGGGAATGTATCCATACCATCCTGAACTCCCAATACTTGATTTTATCTGATGGATGTGATTGAGAGGGAGAACTGGAACTATTATATTGCATAACAGAATTTCCAAGATCCAATCCACTAGGGTATTGAAGAGAATACCATGATCTATAATACCAGAGATTTCATAAAATTAGGAAGAACTTGAACTTCCTTGAATTGCAGAGCCTTTCCTCTTGAACTTACTAAAAGAAACAGATCCAATCCTATGCATGTCTGCTACAATCCAATCATGTTTACTCCTGGGTAAGCTTTTCAGAATTTCAGGATAAATGAAAGGAATGATAAATTTTGGGTGATCTTTTAAATAAACTTTTGGTTGTTTTCTTTTGTGTTTTTTTTTAAAAAATATTTGGCTGGAAACAACTTTCCCTCCTTTTACAACTAAATAATCTCATTTGTATAATATGCTTAACTAAATCAAGATAGCTCAGGGGTGTCAAACTCGTGACCCATGGACCGGATGTGTCACATGCTAGCCACGCCTACCCCCATTTTAGCGAAGGGGGAAAAAGTCGTGATACATCATGTGATGACAACGTGACACCGCAAGTTTGACACCCCTGAGATAGCCTGTCAGGAAAATACTGCAATCCACTTGATTATAATCATAGGAGTTGTAAGTTAAAACAACCCTGTAATTGTTTGGGGCTAGACTTAGTTCCCCAAATCAACCTGAGCTAGGATGAAAGAATGATCAGAGATTAAAAGTCCTTCTAACATCAAAGATAGAGAAATTATGCCAATTTGGTCTAGTGGAGACTGTGAATTGAAGTTCCTGTCTTAGCCATGAAAGCCAGCTGGGTGGTTTTGGGCTGGTCACTCTCTCAGCCCAACTCATCTCACAGGGTGGTTGTTGTAGGGAAAATAGGAGAAAGGTATGTTGTATATGTTCGCCACCTTATTTGTAAAAAGAATACAGGCAGGAAACATATAAACAAACAAACAAATATTATAGAGAGATCCCACTAAAAATAACTTCTCTAAGCATCTTTAATCTTTCTCCTTCAGTTACAGTTCTGGGTAATCTTCCTGCTGAACATGCTGTGATGGTATTGTATATAAGAAACCCGCCTCACTTTTTTTTTTTCTTGTCCAAGGTCAAAAAAGGAAAATACAGCAGGTAATAGTCTCATGGACTATCTTGTAGTGTCTGTTCCCTGATTGATCATTACAATTTATGCACTGCTGACACGTAAGGAGGAATAGTGGCTTATTCAATTGACCATTTTGTGAGAATGTGGCATGGAAGGGATACTCTGTCCTATGTGAACGTTCAGAGAGCTGAAGATACATTTCTCAATGTTGTCATAATATTTCAGAATTTACCCACAATATTAATTTTGGATTTGGGGTTAGTTAATGAGTGCTGCTAAGTTAATTTCTGCATTACTTTTGATACTGGGAATTGCATGGATAGGAGTAAAGAATTGGAGACAGAGAGAAAGGGGAAAGTTGAATCACTGCTTCCATCCATAAATAATCCGTTGGTGTGGTCAGGGCTGATAAGGATTAAATCTTTGAGAACTTCCTTGCACTTACAGTATATGGTACTTTTTACCTTGGAATCCTAATGCATGCAACAGTAAAACTACAATTTATTATATGCTTATCTTATCCATAATTCTTAAAGAGGTTGCTTAACTATTATGTGAGGCAGTTGCTTGTGTTTTTGGTAGGTCTCAATAAACAGAAGAACCGGGGAGATAATGAAGGGGAGATAATGAACACATGTGCAGTTTTATAAACCAGAACCTCAGGCATAACTGTTTGAGCCACTGTACTGCTGCCTTGAAGGGCATACAAAAAAAAAAAAAAAAAAAAGCAAGAAGTAATGTTTTTAAACCACAATAAAATGAACTGTAATTATTTTTAATATAATTCTAGAGGATCCTTTAAGTATTGATTTGCTTGCTGAGAAATATCTCAATAGAAGTTTTTATTGGGGTCTCAATGCAGTATTTTTTTAATTGAAGGTGTTTTTGTTACCCAACCAAAGTTTCTTTTGGAAGATGGTAATTGTATAAATTTGTTTAATTAATTACTCACAGACATATTCTAGATCTTTCTCAGAGTAATGACCAGTGTGAAGACATGTGTGAGGCCTGTTGCTTTTGTTTTTCTATCAACTACTAGGAATTATGTTTTCTCTATGGATTCATGTATTAAATAGCCTCACTGAGCTTGCAGAAACCACAACACATGACTAAATTTTCCTAAAGAAGACTTTTGCTCAATTAAATCTATGTTGAATTTTATAAGTGGTTTGCATTTTCTTGGCTCAGAGTAATAGAATGATAAAATTAGAACACTGTAATTACCTTGTTGTTGTTGTTTTAAAAATCACTCTTTGGAGAGTTTAAATGGAGAAATTAAATGGAGAATGAATAATTTTAATGAAATTAAATGGAGATTAAGTGGAAAGATTAAAATACAAGGTTACTTAATGTACTATTTTTATATGGACTAACATTATTATGCTATTTTTGGTAATGTTGCTAATAAATACATATTTTATTTTCTAATGAAAAATGCCTTCCGTTATTTTAAAGCATTTTATTTTAAATTCCTGATCATTGATTGTATGGTTATTTTGTACTAAGTTAAAATGGAATGTGTGTATCTACATAGAATCATAAGCTCTAATACTTTGAGGCAAGATGTTATTTTGACAGACATATGTTCATCATGTACATTAGGTGACAGTAAACAAGATGAGAATATTGACATCTATATATAGTACTGTAGACAGGTGAAAATACTTGATTTGCATTGCATGATTCATCGCTTCCATTAGTTATTGCCGTAGTGGATCCCTTCTAGTCATTCTAATAATTCTTTGTGCTTGTGTTAGCAAAAACAGAGAAAGCTGCAACCCCAAATTCTTAAAGGACTTACTGATATTTTAGAAAAAAAAAGGATTCTGTTATTGCAACCAAGACAAGGTCTAGATTATAGTATTTTTTGTGCATCAGATGAATCACTGCTCCTTCAAAATGCAATTGCTGCTCAGGAGGAACATGTAATTAATAGAGTGTAAGAGTAGCTGGGCTAAAATAGAAGTACAAGGCACATTCCACTATATAACATTATAAATGCAGGGAAAATGTAGGACGTGTTAGAAAACTTAAGGAATGTTGATAAACTAGAGTATTACATTTGTGACCTCCAAATGCTGCCACGTGCTTTTTAAAAAGCCTATTAAGTATTTGTGAGCATGGAGATGTGCATAGAAACAAAGTTTTCAAAGTATGTGACTGTTCATTTTTACTTCGCTGTACATGCCTATTGGAAATAAATGTCATGCCAAGGCCATCTTTTCTTCCTGAAGAGGTAAGATTATAGCACTATTTTTTCTTTTAGAAAAAACCCTTTGCAGGCAATGATAATGCTAGGTGCAGAGATTTCTTTGCTTTTTTGAGATACTGTCCTAGCTACACTCTCCAGTTGCTTTTTCTTACCCAGTACTTTCAGACAGAATGGATGCATTCAAGTTCCCCTCAATTAAACATTGTCAGCTTGTGGGATCCAGAAAGTGTGTCTTTTCTGTGGTACCGCCACCCTTTGGAACATAATCCACCCCCCCCCCTACCCTTGGATGTACATGGCCACTACTGCTGGGATTCTAGAAAGCCCTTAAAACATGGCTCTGTTCCCAGGCCTAGCATTAATGTGTTTGGTAATGTATATGTGGAGTCTTGTCATATTGATACTATTTATTGTTCTGGTTGTTTTAGTCTGGGCTGCCTTTTTATGTGTTTCAACTGTTTAAATTGTTTCACAAACTTAACTCTCCAACTGCTTTTTGTATTTTGCAAGCCACCCATATTTTAATGGAATGGGTGGTCATAACTCATGTAAGAAATGCAATTGAATTGAATCCTATGAAGGTGGGTTCAGTTATTGTCTATTGGTGTATTTCCATTTTAATTGTTACATTTATTTTTATTCAAGGTCAGAGACACATAGAGCAAATTCCAAATGATAGAATAAAGCTCCCTCTGAGCATCTTTCAGTTCTTTATTGATCTGGAGTTGTTCAGCCTTATCATCACTCCAAATGAAAGTTTTTTTTTTCATTTCTAAAATGCATCCCACACTGCCTAATGGGAGGATGTGCAGCAGAAAATCTGTAGTCGTAGTTGAAATGTTTTTCAGAATGCTCTTGTACTGATTTTTAAAATAAGAATTTAGTAAGAAAGTTCCATGGAATTCTTCAGTACATGGATTGAAAACTGTTGATGATATAATATTGCATATGCAGTAGAATTCCATGGAATTCAATTTCAAGCATATACTTCATGCCTTATAGAAGAGAAATTTAGTTTTACTCAAGACTTGTTGCCTCTGTGCAGAGCAGAATGGAAATCTGAATGGAGGCACAATGTCCTTAATATTGGATATGGTCCCCTATAATTGATCTCTACATATATAATACAATCAGGTAAACAAAGGTAGAATTAATATTTATAGCTGTCTTTGCAATGTCTTCATCCTTTAAGGTATTTCTGCTACATTGCAAGATGTGTCAACTGTCCCAACTTGGTTAGAAAAGAAAGACTCTTGGGTCCATTGTTAATGAAACTATACTTTACTTAAGCCAAGTGGTTACAGAAGAAGCAATGCTGGATCTAAGATTTTCACGCCCAAAGCATATAGTTAACTTTTACCTTGTTCTCACCTTCCCCCCTGATTATCAACAGGTGTCCAATTGAGTGTTAACAATTTCTTTAGGTAACAGTTCCTGTCTTCGCGGGCTGGATGATTCTGCATTCTACAGTGTGACCTTGGAACGGTCGGTGGCTCTCACGGGATGGCACATGCATCGTTTCGATTCCTCTCATGCTACCCTCCCCCTTATCCCACCCCACAGCTTTCTCCTCCCCTTTGAGTATGGCAGGCTGACAGCAGGCAATGCATGGCGTAGCAGGATGGCAGTCCTGACAAGATCAGAGAAAGGACGTATAGTTTTTTCTGTGGCCAAGATATAATTATTTGGTGCAACCTAGTTGCATTTATTGGACAAGGATTTTGCTCAATCCATTTTGGCCAGTTTTTAAATACTTAGTTTCTCTTTTTCATTGTGAGATTAACATTTTTGTTAAAATTTAGTTTTGTATTAAGGAAACTGTCTAGGACAGTTGGCCAAAACATTGAGCTGAATAGCTATAGCTCCATAGTAGCGTACATATATAGTGCACAAATGTCACACATTCCATTCAGAGCACCTTCATTGCTGGCTCTTGGAAAGCTGTTGCCACACTTGATATAGGAAACTGGTCTGATTGCTATTATAAACAGCCTATATTTGATGTAGAGCATCCTCTTTCATCATGCTTCTCCGAGGTAGATACTGAATCCATTTTATGGATTATTACCAGTTTTTAGATAATTTTTGTTTTAAAAATGATGTTTTGTTGTAAATAAACAAGATACATTTTAATTTTTATTTTAATAATTTTAATAATTGATTATGTGCCTTCAAGTTGTTATCAATCCTTATTCACCAGATAGAAACACTTTCTCCATCACAATTTGTCCTTAACTTGATCTTTCAGTTCTTCCAACAGTGCATTGCAATTGAGTCCATCCATCTTGCTCTGGTCACCCTCTTCTCTTTGCTTCCACCTTTTCCAGCATTAGAGCCTTCTCCAGAAATCATTTTAATAAACCCTATATGAAATAGATGTTGACTGATCTTTCAATTTACATACAGATTCAATAAACTTGAATAAAACAAAGCTCAGTAGATTTATAAACATACAGTATTTAATAACTGTATGAGTTCCCACTCGAAACAAAAAAAAGCAAAAGCTGTTAATGCAAGTTTCAATATTTATATTATTTACCGTGTAAGTTTTAAATTGAAACAGGTTGAAAAAATAGAACATTAGGAACTTTGGAAACATGATAGAGTCGATCAAGCTATATAAAAAGAAGAAATCAGGGAAAAGCTGTGGTTCTAGAAGACAACAGAAAGCTTAAGCAGAATAATAAATATATTTAAATGGTACACCTGAAATTGGATCATGTGGTGGAGGCAAGGGAAAGCAATTGTTAATGGGGAGGAATCTGTACTTAGTTATTACACTCTTTCTCCTTCTCCTCGTCCTTTGAAAAATAATACTAAATACTTAGTAAGGCCTAAGAAATAGCAAGCTGGAAGCATGGAAAAAGATTATAGTGTTGCTCTTTAAAAAATATTTTTCAAAGCAGCTGGATATAATCTCTTATCTTTAGCAAAACAAGGGCAACATTGTTTCTGTCTCCCTGTCCAATATACAGACATAGACCACAACACACACACACACACACACACACACACACACATACTCACAACCCATCTTTCTTCAGCAATTAGATTAGAAAACCAAATTCAAAATGAATGCTGCTCTTCCATGCTACTATGTCTGTTCTGCTGCCTTGCTAGAGGAACATAAGTAATAGGCCTGTCTGCTTCTTTCCCACTGTATAGATTTTCATGGCATCTTTCCTGCCACTTTCCTCAGTGTAGCTTCTGTGTCTTGTTTCCTAGGCTGTCAGGAGGGCAATTAAATGGGCCACCCAAGCAATTCAGTCTTTCTGAACAAACTGCTCACTGGCAGTTTTGATCTGAATAACTATTGCTTTTGTGAGGTCAGTGACAAGATACTACAGATGTGACCAAACAATCAGGACTGGGAGATTGTGACCTGTGCCTAGAGTTATTCCTGCAGTTTAGCTAAAAGGTCTGTGAAAGAGATTCTGCCCCATTTGTGGCTTGACCACAACTTTAGGAGGCTGTATTGCTCCTGGCAGTAATGCGTTTTAGCATTTACTTGAAGCTTTCTGCATTAGAGAGTTCTCTGTCAGCTACTGTTACCTAGGAGGGCAGGTTATATAATTTTCAAATACTGTATTTTATCATTCTCAGTTAAGATTAATTGAAAGCAGCAGATAGACATCAAGGTAGAATCAAATACAAAATCTAAGCCTAAAAAAAGAACTAAATATTTTCAGCTAGAGGGTCTGTAGAGGGATTCAGAATTTAGAATAAAATAACTACAGTATATGTTCTTTTTGGCTTTAAGGAATGATTGTTCTAATTTCTTACTAAAAAAAGGGTTTGTAATCTTAGCGCAAATAAAGTTATATATAAGTAGAAATGTGATACTTTTTTCATATTAACACAACTAAAGAAAATAATAGGGAAAGATAGAAGCATATGCCAGAGGTTTATTTTTAAGTATATTTTCATAGTTGAAAAAAGAAAAGAGGGGACAATTTTATGAAACTCAAGATCATTTTAATAATGCTGTCAATGTTAAATATGACATATTATAGATTCACATGCTATATCAAACATGTCAAAGCATAGTATAAGCTAAGTAAAACCATTAAAGGCTAGTGATAAATTTGCACATAAATTAGCAAAAATATAAATAGAAAATAAGGAAGGTATTGCCACACTGCCACTAATAAGAAACAAATTGTGGGGAAAAAATTATCATTGTACATCACAGAAGGGGGGAAAATACAGGTGAAATGTCCAGATTATTAATTTCTGCAATTGGTAGTATGCTCCATAATGTTGTTTATATTCCCTCTTATATGCTGATCTATGATCGTTAGAAAGATTTGGTTGATTGATATATCCTCTTAAGGCCCAGACAGTGATCGTTAAATTTTCAGAGGCATTTTGATTTAGTAGTACTAGTAGAATTCATATTATTTAATAGCTGACCGTTACAGTGTTACATGCTATTTGGAAAACCCCTTTGACAGAAATATTAAATAAAATACCTATACAAAGAATAACTAGAAATCAGATTTGCTACTCTGAGAGTTG
>NW_026843984.1:0-39018 GCF_029531705.1 Pantherophis guttatus
AAAAAAAAAAAAAAGAGTTTGAAGCCTTAGAAATCAGACCAGACAGAAAAATAAAAAAAAGAAGAAGAAGAGAGAATCCTGCAAGGGAAACATGATCCCAGCAAAAAAAAGAAAACATGTGCTGCCACTGACCGAAAAAAAACATCCTTTCGCGGGAGCAAGCCACCCCAGCATGCAAACGATTGCAAAACCAAAAAACAAGTTCCATGGTTAGATGGGGAAAGGAAAAACGCGAGATCTTCGACGCTTCCAGGAGAATATCAAAAGTTACTCCAGGCCACCTCTGGCTTCCCAGTGAACTTCTCTTTACAAAGTTGGACAAAGCCGGGAAGAACATACAAAAGTACAAAACGGGTGGGGAAACAAAAAGGAAAAGGAAAAAAGGAAAAAGAATGTGGAGAAAGGAAACCCCCGATTGGAATCCCTTGTCTTCTAGAGATAACTTTCAAAGGGGACTTCCTGTACTTTTGGCATGCGTCAAGCATTCGTTTGCCAGAGGAGAAGAAGGAGGAGAAGGGGAAGACAAGACATACATGTTGCAACTGTCTGCAAGGAGGGCTGTAATTTGGCGCGTCGATTCCAACCCGACACAAGTTGTGAGCTAAGGAAGAGCAAGGGTTTTTTTTTTCCCTTCTTCATTTAAGCAGGCCATATCCTCAAGAAAATAATAGAAATAGAATAAACAGAGTTGGAAGGGACCTTAGAGGTCTTCTAGTCCAACCCCTGCTTAGGCAGGAAAGCCTACACCACTTCAGACAGATGGTTATCCAACCTCTTCTTAAAAACCTCCAGTGTTGGAGCATTTACAACTTCTGGAGGCAAGTTGTTCCACTGGTTAATTGTTCTCACTGTCAGGAAATTTCTCCTTCGTTCTAAGTTGCTTCTCTCCTTGATGAGTTTCCACCCGTTGCTTCTTGTCCTGCCCTCAGGTGTTTTGGAGAATAGCTTGACTCCCTCTTCTTTGGGGTAGTCCCTGAGAGATTGGAAGACTGCTATCATGTCTCCCCTAAACCTTTTCTTCATTAAACTAGACATACCCAGTTCCTGCAACCGTTCTCTATATGTTTTAGCCTCCAGTCCCCTAATCCTCTTTGTTGCTCTTCTCTGCACTCTTTCTAGAGTCTCCACATCTTTTTTACATCGTGGTGACCAAAACTGGATGCCGTCTTCCAAGTGTGGCTTTACCAAGGCCTTATAAAGTGATCTTAACACTTCATGTGATCTTGATTCTATCCCTCTGTTTATGCAGCCCAGAACTGTGTTGGGGTTTTTTTGGCAGCTGCTGCACACGGCTGGCTCCTATTTAAATGGTTGTCCACTAGGATTCCAAGATCCCTCTCCCAGTTACTACTATTGAGTGAGGTACCACATATACTGTACCTGTGCATTTTGCTTTTCTTGCTTAAATGTAGAACCTTCCTTTTTTCACCACTCACTTTCATTTTGTTAGATAGCGCCCAAATGAATCTCTTAAAACGGATCCAACTAATGTGCTCTCGGAAATGTGAAATTGAGTGTTTTAGTCCCTCTCCAATTCTAACTTTTCTTCATTGCAAAAGGACAATCATCAGCCCTAAGGATGCTGGAGGAATTATCATGGATTTGCAATGGGACTCTAGAAAGAGTGCAGAGAAGAGCAACAAAGAGGATTAGGGGACTGGAGGCTAAAACATACAAAGAACGGTTGCGGAACTGGGTATGTCTAGTCTGATGAAAAGAAGGACTAGGGGAGACATGATAGCAGCCTTCCAATATCTCAGGGGCTGCCACAAAGAAGAGGGAGTAGAGCTATTCTCCAAAGCACCTGAAGGCAGGACAAGAAGCAATGGGTGGAAATTAATCAAGGAGAGAACCCTAACTCAAGATTTGTATAAACAAGAGGCATAAAATCAAGATCACGTGAAGTATTAATACAGCTTTATAAGATTTTATAAAGCTTTATAAAGCCTTAGTAAGGCCACACTTAGAATACTGCAACCAATTTTTGTCACCTTACTACAAAAAAAAAAAAAGATATTGAGATTTTGGAAAAAGTGCAGAGAAAGGCAACTAAGTGGATCAAAGGCCTGCAGAGTAAAACATATGAAAAACAGCTGCAGGATTTGGTTGGTCTAAAGAAAAGAAGAATTGGGGGCAAATTGGCGGGATGATAGCAGTCTTCCAGTATTTGAAGGGCTGCCACAAAGAAGAGGGGGATCAAATTATTCTCCAAAGCACCAGAAGCAAAGACAAGGAACAATGGATAGAAACTAATTAAGAAGAGAAGCAACCTGGAATTGAGGAGAAACTTCCTAACAGCGAGGACAATTAACCAGTGGAAAAACGGTTATGTTTCTCCCATAACTTGCTAAACTCCAGAAGTTTTGGGTGCTACATCACTGGAAGTTTTTAAGAAGAGATCAGACAGCCATTTGCCTGAAATGGTAAAAATTTTCCTTCCTGAGCAGGGGTGGGTGGGTGGTTGGACCAGAAGACTTCCAATATTTGCTATTCCGTTATTCTGTTCTTTTATTTTAGCAGGCTGCCCACTAAGAAACGATTCACAGTTTCAAAGCCCTTCTAAAAGGTAAAGGCTCCCCTCGCACATACTTGCTAGTCGTTCCCGACTCTAGGGGGCAGTGCTCATCTCCGTTTCAAAGCCAAAGAGCCAGCGCTGTCCGAAGACGTCTCCGTGGTCGTGTGGCCGGCATGACTCAACGCCAAAGGCACACGGAACACAATTCCCTTCCCACCAAAGGTGGTCCCTGTTTTTTCTACTTGCATTTTTTACCTGCTTTCGAACTGCTAAATTGGCAGAAGCTGGGACAAGTCACGGGAGCTCCCCCTGTTACGCGGCACTAGGGATTCGAACCGCTGAACTGCCGACCTTTCGGTCAACAAGCTTAGCGTCTTACCCACAAAGCCACCGCGTCCTTTGAAGCCCTTCTAGGAAGGAAGATTTCTGTTGTCCCAGCAATAAGCCAAAACCAGCCAATTTGTCAGGGATGGGGGGGAACATGTGTGTTTTTTGAGCAAAAGAATGCAGATTCAACCACTGGTAAAAAGAGAACAAGTAATGGACACACCATACAGGGCTGGATTAGGAGGATGAATGGTTTAACAGTTCAAAACACCTCAACAGGATGACATCATGGAGAAGATGCTGTTCCTTGCCACTTCTGTCTTCTAGGACACTGCCCTCTTGTGGGTCTTGCAAGGCAGGGACCACAATTGTGTACAAGTAGAAGGTTACCCAAAACACCAAAATCCCACCCCTGGACTGGAACTCACAGTCTCCCGTTTTCTTAGCCCCCATGCCTTAACTTAAGCCAGACCAAACTGTTTGAGGATGACGAAACGCTTTTCAACTTAGAAAGAAAACAACAACAACACAACACATCCATTTTCTTTGTCTTCTTAGCTCCGTTAGTTTTAGAGAGCTCCTTCTCCACTTCCCCCCCCCTCCTATTTTTGGAGAGAGATGTAGGATTAGGGAAGATTTATTTAATTGTATTAGCTTACTACACAGTTGGGAAGAGCCAGGAATGAGATAAGGGAAAGGATGAATGCTGTTCCAATTTGGGGTTATCAATCAATGAAGCCTTATCGAGGGACTAGGCAGATAAATACCCATGTTCTATTCCCTCCTACCAACCTTTCCCCGGTGATTATTTCCAGGGAAGCGGGAGAGCGAGACAGAGACAGAGAGAAAAAAAGAACCATGAAGAATCCATGTTATCTCTCCTCTAACAACTTCTAAACACTGGCTAATTTGTCTTCGCTGCTTATACTTCCAAGCCACCTTCCTATCTAACTTGATTTATCTTCCTTACAAGAGATGGAATACACAGCTCCTAGGTACAGCTGGAGGCTGGACAGATAATGGCCGAGAGATTCGGGGTTGTTTTATTTTTTTTTTAAAAAAAGGCAAACAATTTTTCGTTCCTGAGATTAGCAGAAAACAACCGAGAAAACTGGAAAAGAGGAGAAAGAAGAAACTTCTGAGTTAGAAAACTGTTTTTCACTTCCGCAGGAGAAAGGATGAAAGCCAGTTTGGTCTAGTGGTTAAGGCATCGGGCTGGGAGACGATGAGTTCTAGTTCCATTTTAAGGCATGAAAGCTGGCTGACTTACTTTGGGTCAATCACCAGGAGACGGTGAGTTCTAGTCCCATTTTAGACATGAAAGCTGTCTGGATGACTTGGGGCCAATCACCAGGAGACGGTGAGTTCTAGTCCCATTTTAGGCATGAAAGTCATCTGGGTGACTTTAGGCCAATCATCAGGAGGCAGTGAGTTCTAGTCCTGTCTTAGGTATGAAAGCCAGCTGGGTGATTTTGGACCAATCACCAGGAGGCAGTGAGTTCTAGTCCCATTTTAGGCATGAAAGCCAGCTGGGTGACTTTGGATCAGTCACCAGGAGATGATGAGTTCTAGTCTCACTTTAGACATGAAAGCCAGATGCTTCACAGCTGCCAGTTCTTTAACAGTTGGCCTTCAATATGCCAGACTGAATTTTCCCCAAGAACCTAGAATATTGATATTATTATTAGGCATGCCATACCCCCTGAATGACAAAGGGTGGCTTGATAAAGATTGTGCAACCTTGAGTCGTCTGGAAGGCATGATTTATGTTAAAATCATTTCTTTGATCCTTCTGGGCTCCAAGCTAGCCTAAGAAAACCTGACACAACTTCCTTCTCATTCTCCTCCTCCTCATCTTCTCCTCCACCTCCACCTTCTCCTTCTCCTCCTCTTCTCCTCCTCCTCCATCTTCTCCTCCTCCTATCACCTCCTCTATCTTCTCCTTCTCCCCCTCTTCCTCCCCTCCTCCATCTTCTCCTTCTCCTCCTCCTCCATCTTCTCCTCCTCCTCCTCCATCTTCTCCTTCTCATCTTCTTCTCCTCCATCTTCTCCTCCTCCTATCACCTCCTCCATCTTCTCCTCCTCCTCCATCTCCTCCTCCTCTCCTCCTCCTCCTCCATCTTCTCCTTCTCCTCCTCTTCCATCTTCTCCTATCACCTCCTCCATCTTCTCCTTCTTCCCCTCTTCCTCCCCCTCCTCCATCTTCTCCTTCTCCTCCCCCTCCATCTCCTCCTCCTCCTCCTCCATCTTCTCCTTCTCCTCATCTTCTTCTCCTCCTCCATCTTCTTCTCCTCCTCCTCCATCTTCTCCTTCTCCTCATCTTCTTCTCCTCCTCCATCTTCTTCTCCTCCTCCTCCTCCTCCCCTCCTCATCCATCTTCTCCTCCTCCTCCTCCTCCTCCTCCATCTTCTTCTCCTCCATCTCCTCCTCCTCCTCCTCCTCCTCCTCCTCCTCCTCCATCTTCTCCTCCTCCTATCACCTCCTCCATCTTCTCCTCCTCCTTCATCTCCTCCTCCTCCTCCTCCTCCATCTTCTCCTCCTCATCATCCATCTTCTCCTCCTCCTTCTCCTCTTCTCCTTCTCCTTGTCCTCCTCCTCCTCCTCCTCCTCCTCCTCCTCCTCCTCCTCCTCCTCCTCCTTTTCAAACCTCAAACATGGATCTCCTAGCTAGCCTTTTGGCCAAAAAAGAAAGGAAAAAAAAAGAAAAGAAATGTTTTTGTTTGTTTCTTCAAAATGTCAGATGTTGAAAAGGCCACGAAATCCATCATGCTCTATTTGTTTGTTTCTTCTCAGAAGCCACAAAGCTTGGCTTTGATCTAAGGAAGGAAACATGTGGAAGGGAAGGGAAAGGGACTGGATCAATTGCAGGGACTCATTGCTTGAGGTAAGTCCAAAATGCGGACAAATGCAAGCAGCCAGGATGTTAAATAATATTTGTGGAATTTGCAAAGAGGGGATGAAAGAGGTTACTCAACTCCCAAATTGGCCTTTGGATTGTGTTACCCAAAGAAGGGATGGAGCGGTATTGGGAGAATGCACAACTCAGCATGCACGTGTTTGCCTGACAGGCAGCTTCAAAACACAACCTCCCCGTGAAATTGTCGACAACTTCAACGGCTTCCAAGAAAAGATGTTTTTCTTTCAAGAAGTGGAGGAGAAAGTAAGTTGCCAGGGAAGTGGGAGCTGACTCTCTGCCTAACTAATTTTGCTCCGAATGATGAAGTGGCTTGGATAGCAATAGTAATAGCACTTAGACGTATATACCGCTTTACAGCTCTCTCTAAGAGGTTTTACAGAGGCAGCCTCTTGTCCCCAACAATCTGGGTCCTCGTTTTACCCATCTCAGAAGGATGGAAGGCTGAGTCAACCTTGGGGCCCGTCAGGATCGAACTGCTGGCAGTCGGCAGAGTCAGCCTGCAGTGCTGCATTCTAACCATTGCCCCGCCATGGCAGGCAAGCAAGCAAGCAAGCAAGCAAGCAAAGCAAGCAAGCAAGCAAGCAAGCAAGCAAGGAAGGAAGGAAGGAAGGAAGGAAGGAAGGAAGGAAGGGGAAAAGGGAGGGAGAGAAGGAAGGTAGGGAAGGAAGCAATAGTAATACTACTTATATACCACTTCACAGTGCTTTTACAGCCCTCTCTAAGTTTATTTTACTGAGTCAGCTTCTTACCCCCAACAATCTGTGTCCTCCTCAAGAGTCAACCTTGAGCTGATGACAACCGAACTGTAGGCAGCTGGCAGAGTTAACTTGCAATACTGCATTCTAACCACTGCGCCACCAGGGCTCATGAGGATGAGCAATGAAAGTTCTCAGATTAACAACATTCGGTCCAGTTGCCATGATTCAACCTTTGGACACTTTTGGCCTGGATGATTGAGTCTTTGTTGACATACCTCCCTCCGGCCCTGTCTTCCCTTTGCTTACTTGTACAATCCATCTGGCTCCAAACATTTGAAAATGATGGAGTAAAGGCTGGCATCTTGGCCATCCCCGTGAGTCCTCCCGGCAGCAACGCAGGCGGTTCCAAGGCCGGACAGTAAATCGTCAGCAAAGCTCAAGGATTCTCCTGTAGATCAAAAGAGAGAGAGAGAGAAATGAGAGATGCCACTCAATGTATTTATTTATTCGGATGGAGGTATTTAACGTTGCATCCGGGATTTGCAAAATTGAAGGAGGTGATGCACACACAAGGATTTCTCCTATGGAGTCCTTGGTGTTCTCTGAGCTTAACTGTTTGCTTGCAGATGTTTCATTACCCAACTAGGGAACATCATCAATGCTAGAAGGGAGTTGTGGGAGGAGGAGGAGGAGGAGGAGGAGGAGGAGGAGGAGGAGGAGGAGGAGGAGGAGGAGATGGCGACTGTGGGGTCCTTGGTGCTCTCTGAGCTCAGTTGTTTCCTTGCAGACGTTTCACTACCCAACTAGGGAACATCATCAGTGCTAGAAGGGAGTGGGGTTTGGGAGGAGGAGGAGGAAGAGGTAGAGGAGGAGGAGGAGAAAGGGAGGAGAGGAAAAGAAGGAGGAGGAGGACTGTGGGTTTCTTAATGCTCTCTGAGCCTGGTAGTTTTCTTGCAGACATTTCATTACCCAACTAGGGAACATCATCAGTGCTAGGAGGATGTGGGGTGTGGGAGGAGGAGGAGGAAGAGGAGGAGGAGGAGGAGGAAAGGGAGGAGGAGGAGAAAGAGGAGAGGAGGACTGTGGGTTTCTTAATGCTCTCTGAGCCTGGTAGTTTTCTTGCAGACATTTCATTACCCAACTAGGGAACATCATCAGTGCTAGGAGGATGTGGGGTGTGGGAGGAGGAGGAGGAGGGCAACTGGCTGGATTTTCGCAAAGCTCATTGGAGTTTCGCTATTTCCCAGCCAGTATCGCCGCAACGCTTCCGGTTCTCAACAATTCATTTTAGTGACCATTCCAAGTTACAACAGCGCTGAAAAAAAGTGAGCTGGGACCATATTTTCACACTTACAGCCACATTGCCGCATCCCCATGGTCACGTAATCAAAATCCGGACACTTGGCAACTGACTCATATTTATGACCGTCGCAGTGTCCCAGAGGGATGTGATCCCTTCTGACAAGCAACGTCAATGGGGGGGAAGCCAAATTCATTTAACAACCGTGTGACTAACTTAACAACCGTGGCGAGCAAAGTCGTAAAATGGGGGGGGGCAAAGCCCACGTAACAAATGTCTCGCTTAGCAACGGAAATGGCGGGCTCGATTGTGGTCGCAGGTTGAGGACCACCCGTACATCTACACCTGTGGAAAATCACACCAGCTTTTCTCCGCGTTGCATTCCCGCCTAGCAAATGTGCGCAGTGTAGCTTTCAACAGCTTGCAATCTGGTCCGTATCGTTTGGCTGGCTCTGTAATTGGTGGGCTGGCAAGGATCGGATTCCTTGGCATCTCGCCCTTCACGTAGCTGGAATGTAGGAATCGGTTTTCCCGTTGATTAGAGCGATGACCTAATGCTAAATTGGAAAAATCCGGTAAACAGTCAGAATAGAACTGGAAGGGACCTTGGAGGTCTTCTAGTCCAACCCCCTGCTCAAGGAGGAGGAGACCCCTATCTTACTCCATACAAATGGTTGTCCAATCTCTTCAAGTGATAAAGCACCAGGGTGAAATGCTCTCGGTTCGGACCGGATCGCCCGATCCGGTAGCGATGGAGGCAGGTGGTTCGGAGAACCGGTAGCAAAAAAATCTCTGCCCCCACCTCCCCCCAATTGTCCAGCTCAGCCACGCGATCATCAGAGGCTTTTTTATATATATATATACTTTTCAAAGCATTTTTGCTACAACCTCTTTGGCCGAAAAAATGCTTTGAAAAGTATATAAAAAAAAGCCTCTGATGATCGCGCAGCTCAGCTGGGATCATCAGAAGCTTTAAAAAAAAAAAAAAACGAAAACCTCTGCCGATCAGGCAAGTCAGCTGGGATCATCAGAGGCTTTTATAGTATAGGTCTCTTGCGTGAGCAGGGGGTTGGACTAGATGACCTCCAAGATCCCTTCCAACTCGGTTACTTACTTCATTTATAGAAGCTTTGGATGCTGGAGAAAATAAATAAATAAATAAATGGTTGTAATAAATGAGAATCTTAGAAAGAAGACAAAGAAGGAAGAGGATATCCGTTCTGTGCATCGTTTCAGCCAGATAAAAATGACGTTCTTTCGATAATTCCTTTCTCTCTCGCTCTCTCTCAAACTGGTTTTAATTTATAAAGCCGTAGATATCTCGGGGTGATCTCGGCACTGTCTGGGGGGTTACAAATGAAGCCAGCGCGTAGGTTGGATGGGTGGGGGGGGGTGTGGAGAGCAGCAAAGGAAGATGAGAAATGAATCCCCCTTCCCAGTTTCCCCCACTCATATATAGGAAAGGAAAAACAAGAGTGAATTGTCAAGGTAAAAGGTAAAGGTTCCCCTCGCACCTATGTGCTAGTCGTTCCCGACTCTAGGGGGCGGTGCTCATCTCCGTTTCAAAGCCGAAGAGCCAGCGCTGTCCGAAGATGTCTCCGTGGTCATGTGGCTGGCATGACTCAACACCAAAGACGCACAGAACGCTGTTCCCTTCCCACCAAAGGTGGTCCCTACTTTTCTACTTGCATTTTTTACCTGCTTTCGAACTGCTAGGTTGGCAGAAGCTGGGACAAGTCACGGGAGCTCACCCCGTTACGCGGCGCTAGGGATTCGAACCGCTGAACTGCTCTGACCTTTCGATCGACAAGCTCAGCGTCTTAGCCACCACGTTCCTTTGGATTGTCCCAAATAACTTGGAGGAAAACAGACTTTTCGGACTGGCTCCCTCCTCTTTCCCAGCCCACCAAATTTGCCAAATTTTAGTGGAAAGGAAGGTGAACTGTTTCCATTTCAAGGCCGACTTTCGGTCTCTTCTGTTTCTTTGTTCAGGAAACACCTGGAGTTGGGAGGTCAGTAAAAAATAGGTCCCATGTGTGTGTCACGGCACCGTCTCTCTCCCCCCCCCCCTATTTTTTCCAGGTTTGTACCTTGTCAAGATCGTTAAGATCAAAGGGTGGGGTGGAGGGAGAGAGGGAGGGAGGGGTGGTCCCAGTGATGGGGAGGCGAAGAAGGTGAAGCCCATCAACCATCTTGACCTCTGTTGGAGGTCCCATCACTGTAGCATGGGCCCCCATCCCAATTTACCCAAGTTAAAAAAAAAAATAACTCAAGAAGAATAACCTCGGTGAGAGACAGGGAAATTCCAATCTGAAGTCCGGTCTCTAAATCTTTCTTTCTTTCTTTCTTTCTTCTCTTCTCTTTCTTTCTTCTTTCTTTCTTTCTTTCTTTCTTTCTTTTCATTTTCATTTTCATTTTCATTTTCATTTTCATTTTATTAGATTTCTATACCGCCCTACTCCCGAAGGACTCAGGGCGGTGCACAGCCAAACAATAAAAACACATACAATACAAAATTTAAAAAATAGAATAAAATCAAATTAAATGCTTTTAAATTAAAACCCCAAACTTTTAAAACCAATTTAAAATTGAATATATAAATACTAAAAGATATTTAAAATTTCTTTCTTTCTTTCTTCTTTCTTTCTTTCTTTCTTTTCTTTTCTTTTTTCTTTTTTTTTCTTTTCCTTTCTTTTTTCTTTTTTTCTGTTCTGTTCTGTTCTGTCCCTTTCCTTTCCTTCTTTCCTTTCCTTCCTTTCCTACTCTTCTCTTCTTTATTTTCTTTTCTTTTCTTTTTTTTTTTCTTTTCTTTTTTTCTTTTTTCTTTCTTCTTTCTTTCTCTTTCTCTCTCTCTTTCTTTCTTATTGTTAGAATAGAATAGAGTAACAGAATTGGAAGGGACCTTGGAGGTCTTCTAGTCCAACCCCCTGCTTAGGCAGGAAACCCTACACCATTTCCGACAAATGGTTATCCAACATTTTCTTAAAAACTTCCAGTGTTGGAGCATTTACCATTTCTGGAGGCAAGTCGTTCCACTGATTCATTGTTCTAACTGTCAGGAAATTCCTCCTTAGTTCTGGGTTCCTTCTCTCCTTGATTAGTTTCCACCCATTGCTTCTCATCCTGCCTTCTTGTGCTTTGGAGAATAGGTTGACTCCCTCTTCTTTGTAGGAGCCCCTGAGATATTGGAAGACTGCTATCATGTCTCCCCTGGTCCTTCTTTTCATTAAATTAGACATACCCAGTTCCTGCAACCGTTCGTCATATGTTTTAGCCTCCAGTCCTCTAATCATCCTTGTTGCTCTTCTCTGCACTCTTTCTAGAGTCTCCACATCTTTTTTACATCGTGGCGACCAAAACTGGATGAGTATTCCAAGTGTGGCCTTCCCAAGGCATTATAAAATGGTATTAACACTTCACCTGATTTTGATTCCATCCCTCTGTTTACGCAGCCTAGAACTGGGTTGGCTTTTTTGGCAGCTGCTGCACACTTTATGAAAGAGAGAGATGAAGGGAGAAAGAGAGAACAGGAAAGCAGAGTGTTCGAGCATCACTGGTAGAAGGGGGATGAAGAGCCCTTTGGAGAAGCTATAGATGATGTCCATCACCATGCTCTAGGAGAAGATTAAGAAGGACGGCAAGAAGACGGGGTGCCTGATTCTTAACTTTTTCTTTAAGTGATGGGTTGTGGAGTCCAGGAGAAAATATAAAAAGGAGCCAGTTTGGTTTACCGGTTAAGGCAGCAGGGCTCCTGAAAATGGGAGACCATGAGTTCAAGTCCCACCTTAAATCATGAAAGCTGGCTGGGTGACTTTGGGCCAGTCACTCCACAGATGGTGAATTCTAGTTCTGCCTTAGCTATGAAAGCCAGCAGAATGAGTTTGGGCAAATCTCTCTCTCTCTCTCTCTCAGCCCAAACCACCTCACAGGGTTGTTGTTCTTGTGGGGAAAAGGAAGAGGAAGGTGTGTTGGAGGTGTTCACCGCCTTGAGTTATTTGTAAAAACAGGAAGGAAGGAAGGGAGGGAGGGAGGGAGGGAAAAAAGTAGGAAAAGAAAAAGGAAAGAGAAAAGAATGAATGAATGAATGGAGGGAGGGAGGGAGGAAGGGAGGAAAGAAAGGAAGGAGAGAGAGAAAAAGGAGAGAAAGAAAAAAGGAAGGAAGGAAAGTAGGAAAAGGAAAAGGAAAGAAGAAATGAATGAATGAATGAATGAAGGTAGGAGGAAAGGACGGAAGGAAGGAAGGAGAGAAAGAAGAAAAAGAAAGGAAAGAAGGAAGGAAGGAGAGAGAGAGAAAAAGAAGGAGAGAAAGAAAAAAGGAAGGAAGGAAAGTAGGAAAAGGAAAAGGAAAGAAGAAATGAATGAATGAATGAATGAATGAATGAATGAAGGTAGGAGGAAAGGACGGAAGGAAGGAAGAAAGGAGAGAAATAAAATAGGAAGGAACAAAAGAAGGAAGGAGAGAAAGAAGAAAAAGAAAGGAAAGAAGGAAGGAAGGAAGGGGGGAGAAAAAAGACAGAGAGAGAGAGAAAGAAAGAAAGAAGAAAAAGAAAGGAAAGAAGGCAGGAAGGAAGGAAGGAACGAGAGAGAGAGAAGGAAGGAATGAGAGAGAGCGAGAAAGAAGGAAGGAAGGAGAGAAAGAAAGAAGAAAAAGAAAGGAAAGCAGGCAGGCAGGCAGGAAGAAGAGAGAAAAAAAGAGAGAAAGTAGGAAAAGAAAGAAAGAAAGAAAGAAAGAAAGAAAGAAAGAAAGAAAGAGTGTGTCCAAATGTTCAGCCCACTCACAATTCCACCAGAAGGAGGAGATTGTCAGTGTGATCAGCTATTCTTCCCCATCACTGCTGGGGCCTTTTTCATTCCTCCAGAACTCTGCATTCCTTCACATATTATCCATCTCCTCTTTGTACTCAAATACAGTTATATATGTGTGTGCATTTCAGTCCTGTTTTTCCCATAAAGAAACGGCCTTCAAAGCAATGTAAAAAACAGGGCTTAGGTTAGCAATGCAGGAACTCTGGGGACATCTTCCTACATGCCCCAGACTGGGGAAACATTTTTCTCCCTCTCAGGCATGAGAGGCGAAAAAGGGGAGGAAAACCCACCCACCCCTCCCCTCCCCTTCAGTTTGATCCTTCTCGCCACATATTATTCGATCCCAGCTCTCATTCTTGAATTCCACCGCAGCAAAATATTCCATTTTGATTATTCGGAACATTTAAAAAAGGAAGGGGGGAAATGATAACCCCACTGTGGCCAACTATGAGATGTTATCAGGAAGGAAGGAAGGAAGGAAGGAAGGAAGGAAGGAAGGAAGGAAGGAAGGAAGGAAGGAAGGAAGGGGGAAAGAAGGAAAGAAAGAAAAAGAAGGGAGGGAGGGAGGGAGGAAGGAAGGAAGGAAGAAAGGAAGGAAGGGGGAAAGAAGGAAAGAAAGAAAAAGAAGGGAGGGAGGAAGGAAGGAAGGGGGAAAGGAAGGAAGGAAGGAAGGAAAGAAAGAAAGAAAGAAAGAAAGAAAGGAAGGAAGGAAGGAAGGGAGGAAGGAAGGAAGGAAGGAAGGAAGGGGGAAAGAAGGAAAGAAAGAAAAAGAAGGGAGGGAGGGAGGGAGGAAGGAAGGAAGAAAAAGAAAGAAAGAAGGAAGGAAGGAAGGAAAGGGAGGGAGAAAGAAAGAAAGAATGAATAACGGTATAAATAAAGGTATAAATGGTTGGAGGAAAGGGGGACAAAGGAAGACTAAATAATGGTTAAATTAGGTGGACAAATATAGAAATAAATGGGAAGATATAAAAATTGTGGAAAGGAAATTAGGTACATGTTTATGTCAAATGTAATTAGAATAACAGAATATAGAATATATTATAACGGTGTATATATAATATATTAGAAATATATGTATAAAAGATATATTAAGATAAGAAAGAGAAAATGTATAAATATGGATTACTGATGCGAAGATGTTGAAAAGAAGAAGATATAAATATCTGTTTTTGTTTTTTTTAAAAAAACTGTTTAATAAAAATATTTTTAAAAAAGGAGAGAGAGAGAGAGAAGGAAGGAAGTAAAGGGTGGGAGAAAGAAAGAAAGATAGAGAGAAAAGGAAGGAAGGAAGAAAAAGAAGGAAGAAAGGAAGGAAGGAAAGAAGAAAAAGAAAGGAAGGAAGGAAGGAAGAAAAAGAAGGAAGGAAGGAAGAAAGAAAAAGAAAGGAAGGAAGGGAGGGAGGAAGGAAGGAAGGAAGGAGAATCGATAGAATAGTCACAGCTGTAAACTATATAAAAATAGCCCAATTCTGACCCCTTCACTCCCTCCTTTTATTGGAAGGGGTAAACGAGTAAACCTTCCCCCCCTCCACCCGCCCGTAAAGTTGTGTCTTCCCAGGGAATGACAGCTAAATGCAAGAAAATATTTCAGCAATCTTTTTGGTAATGAAATATGGAAAAAGCGGTGGGGTGAGGGGAGGCGATGGGGTGTGCGTGTGTGATTTTTGGGAGAGCGCTTCAAATTGATGGCATATCCTTTTATCCGATTTGGAAGGGAAGGAGGCGCACAGCTGGTTTGTGACTTAAAAAGCATCCCAATAAATCAAGCCCATCAGAGTCGACAAGAGCCTCCCCTCCCCACCAGAGTCATCAAAAAGGCCTACCCCCTCCTCTCTCTCTTCTTTCTTTCTCTTTCTTTCCTTCCTTTTTCTTTCTTTTTTTTCTTTTTCTTTCTTTTCTCTTTCTTTCTTTTCTTTCTTTCTTTGTCTCTATCTCCTTCCCTTTCCTCCCTCCCTCTCTTCCTTCTCTCTCTTCCCTTTCTTTATTTGTCTCTCTCTCCCTCCCTCTCTGTCTCTGTCACTCTGTCTCTCTCTCTTTCCTTCTCAGTCTCTCTCTTTTCTTTCTCTTTCTTTCTTTGTCTCTATATCCCTCCCTCCCTTCCCTACCCTCCCTCCCTCCCTCCCTCCCTTTCTCTGTCTTCTCTTTCTCTTTCTTTCTTTCTTTCTTTCTTTCTTTCTTTCTTCTTTCTTTCTTTCTTTCTTTCCTTTCTTTGTCTCTATCTATCTCCCTCCCTTTCCTCTCTCCCTCTGTTTCTGTCTCTCTGTCTCTTTCTCTGTGTCTCTGTCTGTCTGTCTGTCTGTCTGTTTCTCTCTCTCTCTCTCTCTCTCTCTCTCTCTCTCTCTCTCTCTCTCTCTCTCTCTCTCTGTCCAACCTGTTCTCCCCAGTTCTACGCGTGCTGTAGAAAACATTTGCCCAATGTTTGCAGTTCCATCTATCCTAACTTGCTTTGTACCAGTTTCTGTACCAGTGAGCTGTCAGTCCTATAACCAATCAGATAACTCTGAACTCCCGCGTTATTGTCAGCCCCGCCCCTTGACCAATCACCAGGCAGCGTCCCCATTGCCGAGTCGCCACCGAGACACAGCACCAGTTATGGCAATGCACTGGGAAGAAATGGCATGAAACCCTGTGATGTTTGCATTTCCAGCATATTTCCTCCTTCTCCTCTCTCTAAACTCCACTCTCTTCTAGCACTGATGAGGTTACCTAGTTGGGTCATGAAACATCTGCAAGAAAACCACTGAGCTCATAGAGTACCAAGGACCCCACATTCCTCCTCCTCCTCCTCCTCCTCCTCCTCCTCCATGTCTTCCTTCTCCTCCTCTCTCTAAATCCCACTCCCTTCTAGCACCGATGATGTTACCTTGTTGGGTAATGAAATGTCTGCAAGAAAACAACCAAGCTCAGAGAGCACCAAAGACCCCGCAGTCCTCCTCTTTCTCCTCCTCTTTCTCCTCCATATCTTCCTCCTCCTCCTCTCTCTAAACTCCACTCTCTTCTAGCACTGCTGAGGTTACCTAGTTGGGTCATGAAACGTCTACAAGAAAACCACCATCTACGAATTCGAACGCCTTACAGTATAAGGGCCACGATGGCTCAGCGGTTAAAGATGCTGATCTTATCGGTTGGAAAAGCCAATAGCCCGGGTTCGAGACCCAAGCTCCACGCGACGGGGTGAGCTCCCGTCCTCGCCTCAGCTCCTGCCTACCTTGCAGTTCAAAAGCAGGCAAATGCAAGTAGATAAATAGGTACCACTTCGGTGGGAAAGGTAACAGTGCTCCGTGAACCTCTGGCATATTAGCCATGCTGGCCACATGGACATGGAAATATCTTGGGCTCCCTCAACTAAGAAACAGAGATGAGCATCGTGCCCTAGAATCGGACACGACTGGACAGGGAAATATTTACCTTTGCCCTTTACAGTATAAAATGTCCTCTCAGTTCTTCAAGACGAGCACCATTATTTTCTCCACTCCTAGCCCAGCCTTGAGAAGGAAGGCATAACATTTTACAGAGTTTGTACAGATTAATAAAGTTGGAAGGGACCTTGTAGGTCATCTCATCCAACCCCCTACCCAAGCAAGAGACCCTGCATCATTTCTGACAAATGGCAGTTCAACCTCTTCTTGAAAGTCTCAAGTGATGAAGCTCCCACAACTTCCGAAGGCAACTTCTGTTCCATGGGTTGGTTGTTCTCACTGTCAGAAAGTTCCTCCTCATTTCTAGGTTGAATCTCTCCTTGGTCAGTTTCCATCTGTTATTCCTTGATTGCCCTTCAGGTACTTTGGAGAATAGCTTGACCCCCCTCCTTTCTGTGGCAGCCCCTCAAATATTGGAAGACTGCTTTCCTGTCTCCCCTGGTCCTTCTCTTCTCTTCACTAAACTAGCTATGCCCAGTTCATGATGGTCGTTGGAGAAGATTTGGTGATGGGACACATGGATTTTGCATTCCAGAACTTGGATTTTTGGCATTTCCAGATAGGATGGGAAAAAAAAAACACCGATAGAAGAGAATATTTGTAACTGAGGGTTGAACTGTGAGATCTGAACTTGGTGGTATTTTGCCTGTCACTTGCAAATTAGAGGTAGACCAACACTGTAGCTTGCTATATATATATATATTTTTTTTAAAAGAAGCTTGAACTAAATTAAATCAGGCTGTTTGCAGACTGCCAGGTGATTTTTAAAAAAAATCTGCATGTTTTAGAGAAAGAAAAACCGACAAGAGGGGCGAGCCAAATTAGCAAGCCAAACTATGTGGGAGAAAGGGGAATTCCTTCCATCAAAGATTTGTATTTTTTAAAAATTTATTTCAAGTATGTATTTCTCTCCATCTGAAAGCATGCTAGAGCATCTTACCAGGGGTGAAATCCAGCAGGTTCTGAAAAGTTCTGGAGAACCGGTAGTAGAAATTTTGAGTAGTTGGGAGAACCGGCAAATACCACCTCTGGCTGGCCCCAGAGTGGGGAGGAAATGGGGATTTTGCAGTATCCTCCCCCTGGAGTGGGGTGGAATGGGGATTTTGCAATATCCTTCCCCCAGGAGTGGGAGGGAATGGGGATTTTGCAGTATCCTCCCCCTTTTTTTTCTGAAGCTGTGTTTAGAAGCTTTTTTTCTGAAGCTACTTTCAGAGGCTTTTTTTTTTCTGAAGAACTATCTGTACTCTGTTCAATCTCCTTTCTTTGATATTGGTATATAGATTAACCTCTTCCGATCTGGTGGTTATTGTGTCATTCTCCAGATTTGTTAGCATAGTTTGGTTAGGACCTTTACTGATTCTTCTTTTGTTGCTTGCCATATTATTTTAGATAAAAGCCTTTCAGAGGCTTTTTTTTTCTGAAGCTCTGTTTGGAGGCTTTTTTTTCTGAAGCTTCTTTCAGAGGCTTCTTTCAGCCTCTGAAATCTCCGTTTGCAAGGTGGGGCGGAGTTACATTCAGAGTTTAAGATGCACCCAGATTTTCACCCTCTTTTTTGGGAGGGGAAAAAGGTGCATCTTATAACTCTGAAAAATACGGTAATCAGTTAAGTCATATTTGCATTGGGTCCTCCTTATCTGGAATCCTACAGAGAAAGGGATGAAGTTGGTATGAAGAGAAAAGTAGAAAACCACTTTTCGTGTACGACAGATCAAAATGTCGGCTCCCTTCTTGTTGCTAACAAAGCATTGCACCTGGAATAAGCGTGCCCAGTTTTGGTCGCCACAATGTAAAAAAAGATGTGGAGACTCTGGAAAGAGTGCAGAGAAGAGCAACAAAGATGATTAGGGGACTGGAGGCTCAAACATATGAAGAACGGCTGCAGGAACTGGGTATGTTTAGTTTGATGAAAAGAAGGACCGGGGGTGACAGGATAGCAGTCTTCCAATATCTCAGGGGCTGCCCCAAAGAAGAGGGAGTCAATCTATTCTCCAAAGCACCTGAAAGCAAGACAAGAAGCAATGGATGGAAACTAATCAAGGAGAGAAGCAACCTGGAGTTAAGGAGAAACTTTCTAACCACGGGGACAATTAATCAATTTTCGGGCCTACCGGAAGTCAGGAAACAGGCTGTTTCTGGCCTCTGGAGGGCCTCCGGGATGGTGGGAAAGGCCATTTTTGCCCTCCCCAGGCTCCAAGAAAGTCTCTGGAGCCTGGGGAGGACGAAAAAAGGGCCTACCGGGCCCATCGGTAACCTTTTTGCTCACGCGTGCCAAAAGTGGGGGACGCACGAGGCGAATGTACATGCATGCACGTGGGGGGGCAGGACGCGGGGTAGCATTGAATTATGGGTATGGGCACACACACATGTAAACCCCGCCACGTTCCCCTCGCTTTTTGGCAAGCGACGGCAAAAAGGTTAGCCCTCACTGGGATAGGATCTCCTGCTTGAGCAGGGGGTTGGTCTCGATGATCTCCAAGGTCCCGTCCAAACTCTCATGATGGTGATTTTCTGGGCTTGCGCAATCATTGCCGAGGGAATTTTTTTTTTTAATGCAACTCGTCTAGTTACACACACACACACACACACACACACACACACGTGGAAAAAAAAAAGGCTTCAGACCCCTTTCTCGGCTTCTTATCTCGCCTGGCCCTCCCACAGCTGCTTAAAATTAGGCTGGAATTTTGTTTTTCTGTCAAGTGAATTTGGACGCTTGGCAAATCCTTCCCTGCCGTGGCCGAGGCCCTTCCAAGGCAGCCCTGCAATAGACTTGATTTAAGGGAGGCCCTTTTGGCTGGGACGGGTTTCCGAGTCAGAGACCCCAGCTGCCAAGAGGGTCTTGGCTGAGTTGCAGACAAAAGGGGCTTGCTGAGCAGACTGGGGCTGACCCTCGCTGGGAGGGCAGAGGAGGGGCAAAGAGGAGAGAGAGAGACACCCCCCCTTCCACTCTCCCCCATCCTCCCGAAGCGACGTCTGCTGCATTGACCCTCCGCTTAACCGAGATGAAAGAAGAGACGTGACATTCCCTAGCCGCGCAGATGCCAATTCTTGGCTTTGAGAGGTCGCGGAATTGAGAGGGGAAACGGTCCCAGGGGGAGCCAGGATAATGGAGTTCTGAAGATGGAAGGCGTTGACCTCCCTCTGTTCAAAGAAAGCCCTGGAATCCATCCCCGTTTCGTGCAGGTAGACCCGGGAATCGAGTTTCCCGTGCGGAGTTGGCTTTCAGCGCTCAACGCGGTTGAGCAACAAGGGTTCTCACAGTTCTTCTTTTTTCTCGCTGGGGGGCCCGAACGCTCACATCTGGCTTTCAAACGCGTCAGGCGATGGAGCCTTCGGTGACGAGTCCATCTCGGTTGGCCTCAGTCTTTCTCAAAGCTAAGGACGGGCCTCTGACAGGGGAGCAGAGCTTCACCAACGAATCCGAAGCCTCAGTTTGGATCCTGGATGGAGTTCCGTCCAGGCCAGCATTCGTGTCCTTTGTCTGGCTAACAGCTTGTCCATCATCCCAAGGCAGAGGGGCTTTCAAAGTCATGTGGCCCACATCCACCGGGGATGAACTCACTACCGTGGGCCTTCAAATCAGAAAGCAATCGCCTAGCGCCCAGAACAGGGAGTCTCCAAACTACTTGGCAACTTTTAAGACTTTGTGGACTTCAACTCCCAGAATCCCCCCCAGTTGAAGTCCACAAGTCTTAAAAGTTGCTAAATTTGCAGACCTCTCCCCGCTGGCCATTTCTCTGGAAACCCAAAGGTGCTTTTTTAAAAGAGGCAACTAGACTTCCTTGGTTTTTTTCTTTGAAGATGTTTCGCTTCTCATCCAAGAAGCTTCTTCAGTTCTGATGGAATCTTTCCATTCCCCACCGTTCAGTCAGAGCTGAAGAAGCTTCTTGGATGAGAAGTGAAATATCTTCAAAGAAAAACCAAGAAAGTCCAGTTGCCTCTTGAGAAAGCACCTTTGGGGCAACCATGACCTGAGTATCTCCATAGACATTTAGCTACACCAGAGTTGAAGAAGCTTCTTGGATGAGAAGCGAAACCTCTTCAAAGAAAAAACAAGAAAGTCCAGTTGCCTCTTGAGAAAGCACCTCTGGGACAACCATGACCTTGGATGACTGAGAATCTCGATAGACATTCAGTCCCAAAGGTGCTTTTTCAAGAGGCAACTGGACTTCATTTTTCCTTGAAGACATTTTGTTTCTCATCCAAGAAGCTTCTTCAGTTCTGACTGACTTCCATCCTCAACCACAACTAAAGAAGCTTCTTAGACGAGAAGTGAAACATCTTCGAAGAAAAACCAAGAAAGTCCAGTTGTCTCTTGAAAAAAACACCTTTGGGACAACCATGACCTGGATGGCTGAGGATCTCCATAGACATTTAGCTACACCAGAGTTGAAGAAGCTTCTTGGATGAGAAGCGAAACCTCTTCAAAGAAAAAACAAGAAAGTCCAGTTGCCTCTTGAGAAAGCACCTCTGGGACAACCATGACCTTGGATGACTGAGAATCTCGATAGACATTCGGTCCCAAAGGTGCTTTTTCAAGAGGCAACTGGACTTCATTTTTCCTTGAAGACATTTTGTTTCTCATCCAAGAAGCTTCTTCAGTTCTGACTGACTTCCATCCTCAACCACAACTAAAGAAGCTTCTTAGACGAGAAGTGAAACATCTTCGAAGAAAAACCAAGAAAGTCCAGTTGTCTCTTGAAAAAAACACCTTTGGGACAACCATGACCTGGATGGCTGAGGATCTCCATAGACATTTAGCTACACCAGAGTTGAAGAAGTTTCTTGGATGAGAAGCGAAACCTCTTCAAAGAAAAAACAAGGAAGTCCAGTTGTCTCTTGAGAAAGCACCTTTGGGACAACCATGACCTGGATGACTGAGAATCTCGATAGACATTCGGTCCCAAAGGTGCTTTTTCAAGAGGCAACTGGACTTCATTTTTCCTTGAAGACATTTTGTTTCTCATCCAAGAAGCTTCTTCAGTTCTGACTGACTTCCATCCTCAACCACAACTAAAGAAGCTTCTTAGATGAGAAGTGAAACATCTTCGAAGAAAAACCAAGAAAGCCCAGTTGTCTCTTGAAAAAACACCTTTGGGACAACCGTGACCTGGATGGCTGAGGATCTCCATAGACATTTAGCTACGCCAGAGTTGAAGAAGCTTCTTGGATGAGAAGCGAAACCTCTTCAAAGAAAAAATAAGAAAGTCCAGTTGCCTCTTGAGAAAGCACCTTTGGGACAACCATGACCTGGATGACCGAGAATCTCCACTGACCTCTCTTAGAATGTACCCCATTCTAAAGATTTACTCAGTTAAGAGATGGCGACTTGGAGATGGCCACACATGTCAGCAATTCCACAAACAACTCTCTTTACAAGAACAAACGGCTCCAGGACTCCAAGGGTTCATGCTAGGTAAAAGAATCCTGGCCCAGCCAGCAAGGTGATCTCAGGTGATAGGAAACGTCCTGGAAACCTTAAGGTCGGGAGCCGTCTCTCCGATTTGCTCCCAACTTCTCCACCAATGGACTTCCTTGGAGGGAGAGAGGTGGACAAGTAGAAGGGGGTGTAGAAGGCCAGCAGTTGGGACGATTCAGTACTTATAACCCTGATCATCCGTGGGGAACTTCAAATGGGCTTCTCGGCTTGTCGCTTGGCTCGTCCTTGACGTGTCAACACCCTCCCCACCCTCCTGACTGGAACCACTAGGTTCCAGTCAGAACAGCTAATGTGTGTCCTTGGGTGATCTCTCCCCCTTCCTCCCCTCCCTCTCCAAAGGCAGCCTCCCTCTCCCTCTCCCTCCCCCCCCACCCCCCCCAGTCCAAACAGCCAAAAAAAAAACCAATGAGCTATATTTGTTTTCTCCAAAGGAGGCCAGAAATGATTCCCGTTAAGACTTGGCTTCGCTTCAAGAAGCCGTGTCTTTGCATGTTTCAAAGCCTGCCTTTGGCAGCGTATCTGTTGGTGGTGCTGCTGCTGCTTCCTGTGTCTTTCCTGACCTGGAGGGATGGGGAAAATACTGGGCATAAAAAAAGAGACCTCCTCCTCCTCCCCCTCCTCAACTCCACAAACTCCACTCCCTTCTAGTACTGATGATGTTACCTAGTTTGGTAATGAAAGGTCTGCAAGAAAACCAAGTTCAGAGAGCACATTGTCCTTCTCCTCCTCCTCTTCCTCCTCCTCCTCCTCCTCCTCTCCACAAACCCCCCTTCCTTCTAGTACTGATAATGTTACCTAGTTCGGTAATGAAAGGTCTGCAAGAAAACCAAGTTCAGAGAGCACATTGTCCTTCTCCTCCTCCTCTTCCTCCTCCTCCTCTCCACAAACCCCCCTTCCTTCTAGTACTGATAATGTTACCTAGTTCGGTAATGAAAGATCTGCAAGAAAACCACCAAGCTCAGAGAGCACATTATCCTTCTCCTCCTCCTCCTCCTCCTCCTCCTCCTCCTCCTCCTTCTCCTCCTCCTCCTCCTCCTCCTCCTCTCCACAAACCCCCCTTCCTTCTAGTACTGATAATGTTACCTAGTTTGGTAATGAAATGTTTGCAAGAAAACCACCAAGCTCAGAAAACATCAAGGTTTCCCCAATTCAACCATGAACAACTATTGGGATTGGGATTAGGGCAGTATACAAATACTTCTGCTAAGTAAATTTGCAAGCCCGAACATCCCCTAATTATACGGAGTATCCTTTCTGGAATTTTCCAGCGAGCGCAACCATTGTCCTTCCATGTTGGGGGGAAACCACCTCACGGTACAACGTGCCTTGGGTTCTTCCTGCTAACTTATCATGACTGTCACCGTCCTTAAGAACGGCATGTCCAAAAATGGGGAGCTGAGCTCTCCCTGCAGGTGAAATTGTGGGTGTATTTACGGAGGAGAACAATTTTTCCCACTCTAAGGGCTGCATGTAAAACTCAGAATTGACTGCACCTGTCCAGAAAACAGATACCCAAACGAGCAACTCAGAATGAAAAGATGCTTTCATGCCAGGCCAATTTTTATTTTTATTTTTTTTACTACTCTTCTTGCTTTTAATATAAAATAAATTTGTTTTTAGTGTTCTTTTTTTTTTATTTTTCACTCTGCAAAAGAGAGACAGAATTTATGATTGATATATCTGGGTGGTCTGAAGTTTTCTTATACCATTCCTAATGATAAAACCGTCTGAGTGAAGGTTGGGCGGCTGAACGAACCAGTTTGTGCCATACTTTGAATCGTACGCGAAGCCGAAGAGCTGGTTTTGCATAACATGCCAAGCAAATCTGTTAACTATAAAAACAAAGGGACCTTGGAGGTCTTCTAGTCCAACCCTCCGCTCCAGCAGGAAATCCTATAACATTTCAGACAAATGGATATCCAATTCTTCTTAAAACCCTGCACCCACAACCTCTGGAGGTAGGTATTGTATTTTTCGGAGTATAAGACGCACTTCCACCCCCCCCCAAAGGGGGTGAAAATTTAGGTGCGTCTTATACACCAAATGTAACCCTGCCCACCCTCTGGTCCCCACCCTTTGGCCTTTGCCTCCCAGCAGTTTACCTCCTTGCAGCAAGCAGCAAGAAGAAACAGCTCATTTCAGCTTCAGCACAGCCTAATTAGCACAAGTTGATTGGATCGGCCTCCCGACTCTCAGCTGTTTTGCATGGGCCTCTGCTGCTTGCTGCAAGGAGGTAAATTGCTGGGAGCAGATTTTTTTCTTTCTTTCTTGTGCTAATCAAGCTATGCTGAAAACGAAAATGAAAGTAAAGCAGGCTGTTTGCTGCAAGGAGGCAAAATCTGCAGAGGCAGATTTCTTTTTCTTGTTTTCCTCACCAAAAACTCACTTATAGTTTGGTGCGGCTATAAGACGCAGTGTAGATACGCAAGATACTGCTATAAGACGCAGTAGTCTTCCCCTGGAGTGGGGTGGGAATGGGGATTTTGCAGTATCCTTCCCCCTGGAGTGGGGCGGGAATGGAGATTTTGCAGTATCCTTCCCCTGCCATGCCCACCAAGCCACACCACTCCACCAAGCCTCGCCCACAGAACCGATAGTAAAAAAAATTTAATTCCAGCACTGATTCAGAGGAAAGAGAAAAGCAAAATGAGAGAGCAATCTAGACCATAAAGCTGTGAGTCAGGATTTAAAGGATGAAAAAATAATGGCCTATCCATCTTTACTATTACACAGCTTTCCCTGACCAAGCCTACCTAAGACAGGACCCTCAAATCCAAACAGAGATCGTGTCATCGAGTAAGATCTAGTCTAGTAAGAGCCGTGGTGGCACAGTAGTTAGAATGCAACATTGCAGCCTAACACACTGCCCACAGCCAGCAGTTCGATCCTGACCGGCTCGAGGTTGACTCAGCCTCTCATCCTTCCGAGGTGGGTAAAATGAGGACCCAATTGTTGGGGGCAATAGGCTGACTCTGCAAACCGTTTAGAGAGAGCTGTAAAGCACTGTGAAGCGGGATATAAGTCTAAGTGCTATTCTATTCTCTATTCTAATTCTAATTCTATTCTATATTCTGATTCTAATTCTAATTCTATTCTATATTCTTATTCTGATTCTGATTCTGATTCTAATTCTATTCTATATTCTGATTCTGATTCTAATTTATATTCTGATTCTATTTCTAATTCTAATTCTAATTCTATTCTATATTCTGATTCTAATTCTAATTCTAATCTATATTCTGATTCTGATTCTGATTCTGATTCTAATTCTATTCTATATTCTGATTCTGATTCTGATTCTAATTTATATTCTGATTCTATTTCTAATTCTAATTCTAATTCTATTCTATATTCTGATTCTAATTCTAATTCTATTCTATATTCTGATTCTAATTCTAATTCTAATTCTATTCTATATTCTAATTCTAATTCTAATTCTAATTCTAATTCTATTCTATATTCTGATTCTGATTCTATATTCTATATTCTATATTCTATATTCTGATTCTGATTCTAATTTATATTCTGATTCTAATTCTAATTCTAATTCTATTCTATATTCTGATTCTAATTCTAATTCTATTCTATATTCTGATTCTAATTCTAATTCTAATTCTATTCTATATTCTGATTCTAATTCTAATTCTATTCTATATTCTGATTCTGATTCTATATTCTATATTCTGATTCTGATTCTAATTTATATTCTGATTCTAATTCTAATTCTATTCTATATTCTGATTCTGATTCTGATTCTGATTCTGATTCTAATTCTAATTCTATATTCTATATTCTGATTCTGATTCTAATTTATATTCTGATTCTAATTCTAATTCTTATTCTATTCTATATTCTGATTCTAATTCTAATTCTATTCTATATTCTGATTCTGATTCTATATTCTATATTCTATATTCTATATTCTGATTCTGATTCTGATTCTATTCTATATTCTGATTCTGATTCTATATTCTGATTCTATATTCTGATTCTGATTCTATTCTATATTCTGATTCTATATTCTGATTCTGATTCTATTCTATATTCTGATTCTATATTCTGATTCTGATTCTGATTCTGATTCTGATTCTAATTCTAATTCTAATTCTAATTCTAATTCTATTCCTATTCCTATTCCTATTCCTATTCCTATCCTATCCTATCCTAAGATGTGATGGCACCGCGATTAGAATGCCAGGATTCAAAATTGCTCAGTTCACGGCTGGCCTGCAAAACCCAGAGACCCAGGGAGAAACGTTATGGAAAGAGGCTGCAGGAGAAGAAACGCAGAGACCCAAACGGGGCCTCCTCTCCTCCTCAGCCAAGGAGAAATGGCACAGCTATATTACACAGGGTCAACAGCTTCTTGCATGGTAAATGAAGAAGAAGGAATGCCAGCTGAGAAACCGGACGAGAGGCCAGAGAATGGGGAAAAGAGCATCCACGAGTTCCCAAGCCTGCCAGCATGGAAAGGAACCGGTGGATGAAGGGATCTTCAGAAGACACCTGGGCCAGAATCCTGCTTCTCACCTCCACGGTGTTTTCTTCTTCTCCAGGGGAAATCTTCTGTATTCCAGACGCGTTCTTTGAGGACTTTAGGAATTCTGCAGAGTGTCTTCTGCTGATTGGCCTTATCAGATTAATAGAGTCGGAAGGGACCTTGTAGGTCATCTAGTCCAACCCCCTGCTCAAGCAGGAGACCCTACCTACACCATTTCTGACAGACGGCAGTCCAATCTCTTCTTGAAAGTCTCAAGCGATGAAGCTCCCAGAAACCTCCAAAGGCAACAGATTGATTGATTGATTGTTCTCACTGTCAGAAAGTTCCTCCTTATTTCTAGGTTGAATCTCTCCTTGGTCAGTTTCCATCCATTATTCCTTGTCTGGCCTTCGGGTGCTTTGGAAGATAGCTTGACCCCCTTACTTCTCTCTGTGGCAGCCCTCAAATATTGGAAGACTGCTATCGTGTCTCCCCTGGTCCTTCTCTTCACTAGACTAGTTCCTGCAACCGTTCTTCATATGTTTTAGCCTCCAGTCCCCTAATCATCATTGTTGCTCTTCTCTGCGCTCTTTCTAGAGTCTCCACATCTGTTTTATAATGTGGTGGCCAAAACTGGATGTAGTACTCTAGGTGTGGTCTTACTAAGGCTTTATAGAGTGGTATTAGTACCTACCTTGTTCTTGATTGTATCCCTTTGTTCATGCAATTTAGGATTGCATTGGCCTTTTCGGCTGCTCATGTTTAATGGGTTGTCCACTAAGACTCCAAGGTCCCTCATCATTTTTAATATGACAGAGAAACTGAATTCCTGCTATTTCTTTCTCCTTTGGGATGGGACTATGGCCACCTCAACTGTAAAAAAGATGGGGAGGCTCTAGAAAGAGTGCAGAGAAGAGCAACGAAGATTTGTGGGTTGTCCGAACGGCACAGAATCGTAGCTAGAGGTTCTCCCGAACCCGCAGCAGCCCACATTTGCATATGGGTTCCTTCAAGAAACAGAACCCGATTTGGACAATACATTCATTCTTTTCTTTCCTGACCGATGAAAATGATGGGTGCTCCATCACTGGAGGCTTTTAAGTAGAGACCGGACAGGCGTTTGTCCGGAATGATGTAGGTAGAGTCTCCTGCTTTGAGCAGGGTGTTGGACTAGAAGACCTCCAAGGTCCCTTTCCGACTCTGTTATTCTCTTAACGGCGGGGAACGCCACTGCAGCCTTACAGCTTTCCAACGGAAGGAGCCGTTATCCCTTTCCTCTTGATTTTTCTCTCCTTGGTTTGTTAATCTGCAGGACGTCCTGCGTCCTAGGCTGCACGCTGCCTGCCTTGGCTCCCCTTTTCTGTGCCCCTAAGCTTCACTTCAGCTGTGATGGGGACTTGGGGGGGAGGGGGGAGAGCCCTGACTCAGGAAACCCATGAACTATTTGAGAAAGGTCAGCTGGCAGCCGTTCGCCCTCCTCCTGGTTCGAATTGGGCGGTGCGGGAGCCCCCTCTGATGGCTGAGTGGCAGATTTCAGCAGGGCAGAGTGGAGACCCTACCAGCTTCTCAGGACTAGAAGTTTTAGAGATGCGGTTTGCAAAGGAACAGACGGGTTGCTCCTGCTTAACACTTAACAGTAACAGAGTTGGAAGGGACCTTGGAGGTCATGTAGTCCAACCCCGTGCTCACTCAGGAGACCTATACTAGGGATTTGAGCCGCCGAACTGCCGACTTTTCTGATCGACAAGCTCAGCGTCTTAAGCCACTGAGCCACCTATATGGTAGAACAAAACTTCAGGCGGAGGAGCTTCAGGTTCCAAGGTATCTCAAGAAAATTAGTCTCAGGAAAGCGCTTGGACACCACGGGACATCTGGAGAAAACAGCTGGGACGACCAACGGACTAAACCAGCTAAGCCAGTTCGTTGTTTGCCTGCAACGAAACCAGCAATATTTTCTCTCTTGCCCTTTCTGTGAAAATTGGACTTGCAAACATAATCTTCCCTCCCTTCTCTCCTATCTTTTCTTTCCCTCTTATGAATCTTTTTCTCCCTTTCCTTCCGTCCCTCCTTCTGTCCCTCCCGTTCCTCCTTTCCTCCTTCCTTCCATTTCCTGTCCTTCCTTTTCCTCTCCTTCCTTCCTTCCTTCCTCCATTTCCTTTTTCCTTCCTTCCTTCCTCCTTTCCTGCTTCCTTCCCCATTTCCTCTCCTTCTTTCCTTCCTCCCTCTTCTCCTTTCCTCTTCCTCCTTTCCTCCTTCCTTCCCCATTTCCTCTTTCCCTTCCTTCCTTCCTTCTCTCCTCTCCTTTCCTCTCCTTCCTCCTTTCCTCCTTCCTTCCCCATGTCCTCTCCTTCTTTCTTTCCTCCCTCCTTTCTCCTTTCCTCTCCTTCCTCCTTTCCTCCTTCCTTCCCCATTTCCTTTTTCCTTCCTTCCTTCCTTCCTCTCCTTCCTCCTTTCTTCTTCCTTCCTTCCTTCCCTCCCTCCTTTCTTCTCCTTCCTCCTTTCCTCTTTTCCTTCCTTCCCCTCTCTCTTCTCCTTTCTCCTTTCCTTCATTCCCTCATTCCCTCTCCTCTCCTCCCTCCCTTCCTTCCCACCCTCCTTTTGGCAGTAAATGTCACTATTTAAATATACATAAGGCCTTTTCTTTCCCTCTCTGGAATCTGGAATACCATTTTAGTTAGAACAAATTTCTCGCTGGCTTAAAGGAAGGAGCTATGGGGACCCCATGGCAAAAGAGAACAAGGCCAACTCCCCGAGTCAGTTATCCCCATACAGTACATATCTCCCCATACGGTACATATCCTCTCTTAGCCATCTCTCCTCTCGCGCCTTCTAAGGTTCGTTTTATGGAATTTAAAAAAAAATGCAAACACATCCTTTTTCACTCACAGGAAAGCTGTTTTAGCACTTTTATACAGTTGGGACTTCCCTTTCCTGGAACTTCTTCTTCATCCTGACTTAATCTCACCTCATTTCGGGGCCACCCAAAGAAATTGGCTGGGTCAACATCGACCCTGCTTCGATTAAAAGGGATTTTAAAAGTGGCTGTTGTCCTTGCTGTTCTCCTACCCCAGGCCAATTCTGCTAACCATCAGTTCCCTGGCTCTCGTTTACAGGAGACAAGCACTCATACAAATGAAGATAAACGAGGGAGGGGGGGGGAAGCAAAGTTCATTTAACAAGCCATCCAAAACCCCTTTTCTCTCTCTTCTTTTACGCTCTCTTGCGCTCTTTCCAAAACTTTTGCTGTCTCAGACACAGTCGTTTGGAGTTCATTTGGAGGGATTTCGGTGAGACTCAAAAGTCTGGCTGGGCTTTCCTGAGAAAGGAAAGCGCTGAGTTCAAATCAGGAAAAAAAAGCAATCTGACGTGCAGCGGGAACAGCTGGTCAGTTTGTTTTCCTAGCCGAAGACAATTCCTAAGAATCCCTAGGACGGTGGGAGCAATCAACCCATGGAACAGAAGTTGCACAAAATTGGAAAGCAGAGAAAATACCTTTGGAAGGCAAAGTAATTAAAAAAAAAATTTTAGACTGTGCAGAAATGAATAGATTGACTTTGAGGATTAAAGAACGAGAAGAGTCAGAATACTTTTAAAATAAGGAATCAATTTTACCATCGGTTAGAAAAGAGATACAGATGAGTAAATTAATAGTTACATATAAAAAGTGCTACGATTAGAATATTGTCTTAGTGATGAACTGTTGTAATGGACTGGGCGAGAGCGAAGACAGGAGAAACTACAAAAAGGATTTTTGGAGACAACACTGAGATGTCACATGGAAGGAATGACCGATGTATTAAATGTTTGTTTGTCTAAAAAATAAAAACACTGAAGAAGAAGAAGAAGAAGAAGGAGGAGGAGGAGGAGGAGGAGGAGGAGGAGGAGGAGGAGGAGGAGGAAAAGGAAGAAGAAGAAGAAGAAGAAGAAGAAGAAGAAGAAGAAGAAGAAGAAGAAGAAGAAGAAGAAGAAGAAATAGTAGTAGTAGTTGCCTTCAGAAGTTGTGGGAGCTTCATCCCTGGAAGTTTTCAAGAAGAGACCGGACTGCCATCAGTCAGAAATGGTGTAGGGTCTCCTGCTTGGGTGAGGGGTTGGACTAGATGACCTACAAGGTCCCTTCCAACTCTTTTAATCTGTTAGGTAATCTGTTAAGAGAGGGACGTGGTGCTTTTTTTCAAAAGGCAACTGGGCTTGGTTGTTTTTTTCCTTGAAGACATTTCGCTTCTCGTCTGAGAAGCTTTTTCTATTCTGACTGAATGGTGGAGGTTGGAAGGTGGGGGGAAAAGGGACTTTCTTGAGGAAAAGGAAGAGATGGATGGCCATGAATGTCAATGGGAGGGGGGGAAGTTAGAACTTTGTTTTTCATTGAATCCTATCTGAAAAGTGGCTCCCCCCCCCATACTATATTTAGGCAGCAACAGAACGGATGGCTTCTAAGGCTCCGAAAAGACTTGTGGCCTTCAATAAATCTCATTTTCTGAAAGTATTACGCCCTGAAACAAAGGCTATTGTCTTGCTATTGACTTGCGAATTAATGAAGAAGCGTGTGCATCGTTCTATTGCTTTTTCTTTTTCTTTTTTTAATGTTTCACAAACTGGATCTGAGCATTATTGCCTCCTTTTATAATGCAGTCAATATCTATGTAATTCATGTGTCTGTTTTATTTATTTTTCTGAGCAGGAGACCATAGGTTAATTAAGGGGTTTCTTTTTGTGAATGCGTGATTTGGACAATGACAGAGAGATTGGGGGAAGGAAGGAAGGAAGGAAGGAAGGAAGGAAGGAAGGAAGGAAGGAGGAATGGAAGAAGGAAGGAAGGAAGGAGGGAGAGAGGGAGGAAGATGGAAGGAAGGAAGGAAGGAAGAACAAAAGAAAGATGGAAGGAAGGAAGGAAGAATGAAAGAAAGATGGAAGGAAGGAAAGAAGAAATTAAGAAAGAAGGAAGGAAGGAAGAATGAAAGAAGGAAGGAAGGAAAGAAGGAAAGAAGGAAAGAAGAATTTAAGAAAGAAGGAAAGAAGGAGGAAGGAAGGAAGGAAGAATGAATGAACAAAAGGAAGATGGAAGGAAGGAAAAAAGAAAGAAAAAGAAAAAAAGAAAGAAAGAACTAAAGAAAGGAGGAAGAAAGGAAAGGAGAAAGGGAGAAAGAAAGAAAGAATGAAAGAACGAAAGAAAGACAGAAGGAAGGGAGGAAGGGAGGGAGGGAGAGAGTAGGGGGGGGAGAGAGCTGGCCTCACCCCAAACATAAACTCAGAAATACTCCTTCCAAATGAATTGACCAATTCTAAAGTGAGGTGGAAAACAGGAGCTGATTTTCAGAGGCAGCAAACTCTTTGGGAACTGGAGGACAGTTGCATAATATGTTTTGAGCATCAAAAGTGACCAATCTCATGTCGGCCGGCTTCGTTTATTTAACCCCTCCCGAAACTGCAGCACAAAGTTTCCAAAACTTTCCAACGGAATCTGTAAGCATCTGGCCAAAATATCTGAGCAGGGGCAGTAAAGAAGGAAGGAAGGGAATATGCCTGGGCTTGTTCATCCAGAGGCTTTCTGGTCTGGAGACCTTCGTTTCCAGAGAATGGGAATCGTGCCTGGATTGAAGTCTGTCAACAGCTTGGAAAAATGTCTTGGAAGCGCTACTTATATTGAGTACTGGAGCTGGGAGGAGGAGGAGGAGGTTGTGGAGAAGGAGAAAGACAAGGAGAAAGACAGGGAGGAGGAGGAGGAGAAGGAGAAGAAGGAAATAGAGAAGGAAAAGGAGAAAGAGAAAAAGGAGGAGGAAGAGGAAAGGGAGGAGGAGATAGAGGAGAAGGAGAGGGATAAAGAGGAGAAGACAGATGAGAAGCAGAAGGAGAAAGAGAAAAAGGAGGAGGAGATAGATAAGGAGAAGGAGAAGAAGAAGACAGATGAGAAGGAGAGGGAGAAAGAGAAGGAGAAAAAGGAGGAAGAAGGAGGAGATGGAGGAGAAGAGGATGATGATGGTGGTTTAGGATCAAGTTTTATCAAAGGACCTCCTCCTCCTCCTCTACACATTGATATGCTTGGGCAAGTGACAATAGAAGTATCGAGCTACAATACAATTCAACCCTGACAAAATTGTGACTCTCCAGAGGAGCTGGTTTTCCCCTCCACCCCCACCCCCAAAATAAAAAAAAAAAGAAAATCACTGGATCATCCCAAGGCCATTCCTTTGCCTCCCATCATCAGGACCAGCTGGAGTCTGTAAGGATGCAGGGAGAGGAAATAAACAGCTGCCAAAATTAGATACCTCCCCCCCTTTAAAAGATTTAAAAATCTTTTAAATCCATCTAAATTGGGGACCCTCCGCGTGCCTGATGGTGGGGAATGGTCTTCTCCGTGCCAAAAAGGAGCTCCTTCTCCTTTCTCCATTCCTCAGATTTAATTTGGGGGGGTGACCACCCACGTCTCTCCGTTCCCCCCTCACCTGCCTCCTTGCTAAGCCCAAACCTCCAAACATTATTTTTTTCCTTGATAAGAAACTGTCCCTTGACACCTAAATATTTTGCTTCTCTTTTAAGGGACCCCCTTGGGGGAATCGGGCTGGGGGGTTTTTGTGTGTGTGTGCGTGGAAGAAGAGAAAAAGAAACATGTCCTTAAAAGGAACACAACTCTCCCTTTCTTCCCCTAAAAATGATGGATGATGCCACCTTGTGAGGTGGGAGGAGGCGGAGAGCTGGCCCAAAGTTACAAGACTGTCTTGTGCGAAGACAAGGAAGTGAAGCAGAAGACTTGCTATTATGGAGCACATGGAAGGTGATCCAAGGACCTTGAAGGGGTGGCAAACAGCTGTGGTGTGCCAGAAGACACCAAGCAACCTACCAACCTACCAGTCTACCTACCTACCTACCTACCAATCTACTAACCTCTCTCTCTCTCTCTCTCTCTCTCTCTCTCTCTCTCTCTCTCTCTCTCTCTCTCTCTCTCTCTCTCTCTCTCTCTCTCTCCCAACTCACCAATCTACCTATTTATCTATCTACCAACCTACCAGTCTACCTACCTACCAATCTACTAACCTCTCTCTCTCACCCCCAACCTACCAATCTACCAACCTACCAATCTACCAACCTCCCTACCTATCAACCAATCTACCTATCTACCAACCAACTTACAAATCTACCTATTTATCTGTCTACCAACCTACCAATCTATCAACCTACCTACCAATCTACTAACCTCTCTCTCTCTCTTTCTCTATCTATCTATCTATCAACCCACCAATCTACCTATTTATCTATCTACCAACCTACCAGTCTACCTACCTACCTACCAATCTACTAACCTCTCTCTCTTTCTCTCTCTATCTACCTATCTACCAACCTACCAATCTACCAACCTACCAATACTAACCTACCTATCTACCAATTTACCAATCTACCAACCTACCAACCTCTCCATCCACTAACCTCTCTCTCTCTCTCTCTCTCTATCTATCTATCTATCTACCAACCTACCAATCTACCTGTTAAGGATATTGTTGTTGTGTAACCAACCAGCAGAGTGTAGAGCACAGAGAAACGTTGCTGAGAGCAATGAATAAGAGATGTGCAAACTGGTTTATCAAAAGTTTACTTTATAGTGAAAAAACAATCTCATAGTCTTTAAATCAATCCAAGTCTTTGCCAGTAAAATCAGTCCAGTGATACAAAAATCTTCCTACCGCACAAACAGTAGTTGGTTAGAATAACAAACTCACTCTGGTTCACAAACCACAATGGTGGCAGATCCATCAAACCGATGATAGCACAATGGTTGCAACTCCACACACAATGGTAGCTTATCATCAACTGAATACGTTCACAACTAATTACAGCATGACTCAGCATTATAATGATTCAGCAGTAAAGCCTTAAAGTCACATAATACATATTCATATTAAAGTCACAGAACACATATATTGCCTGGACAACTTGTTAGGCTCAAACCATATCCTAACACTACCAACCTACCAATCTACCAACCTACCAATCTACCAACCTACCAATCTACCAACCTATCTACCTATCAACCACCTACCATTCTACCAACCTACCAATCTACCTATTTATCTATCTACCAATCTACCAACCTACCAACCTACCTACCTATCTACCAATTTACCAATCTACCAACCTACCAACCTACCTACCTGCCTACCTACCTACCTACCTCTCTCTCCCAATCTACCAACCTACCAATCTACCAACCTACCTATCTATCAACCAACTTACCAATCTACCAACCTACCAATCTACCTATTTATCTACCAACCTACCAATCTACCAACCTACCTATCTATCTATCAACCAACTTACCAATCTACCAACCTACCAATCTACCTATTTATCTACCAACCTACCAATCTACCAACCTACCACCTACCATTCTACCAACCTACCTATCTACCAATTTACCAATCTACCAACCTACCAATCTACCAACCTACCTATATATCTATCTACCTACCTACCTACCTCTCTCTCTCTATCTATCTATCTATCTACCAATTTACCAATCTATCAACCTACCTATTTATCTATCTACCATCCTACCAATCTACCAACCTACCAATCTACCAACCTACCTACCAACCAATTTACCAATCTGCCAACCTACCAATCTACCTATTTATCTATCTACCAACCTACCAATCTACCTGTTAAGGATATTGCTGTTGTGTTACCAACCAGCAGAGTGTAGAGCACAGAGAAACGTTGCTGAGAGCAATGAATAAGAGATGTGCAAACTGGTTTATCAAAAGTTTACTTTATAGTGAAAAAACAATCATAGTCTTTAAATCAATCCAAGTCTTTGCCAGTAAAGTCAGTCCAGTGATACAAAAATCTTCTTACCACACAAACAGTAGTTGGTTAGAATAACAAACTCACTTTGGTTCACAAACCACGATGGTGGCAGATCCATCAGACCAATGATAGCACAATGGTTGCAACTCCACACACAATGGTAGCTTATCATCAACTGAATATGTTGCAGTGCCTTTCTTAAACACGTTCCAACTAATTACAGCATGACTCAGCATTATAATGATTCAGCAGTAAAGCCTTAAAGTCACACAATACATATTCATATTAAAGTCACAGAACACATATATTGCCTGGACAACTTGTTAGGCTCAAACCATATCCTAACACTACCAACCTACCAATCTACCAACCTACCTACCTATCTATCAACCAATTTACCAATCTACCAACCTACCAATCTACCTATTTATCTACCAACCTACCAACCTACCAACCTACCTACCTATGTATCTACCAATTTACCAATCTACCAACCTACCAACCTACCTATGTCTATCTACCAACCTACCTACCTTCCTGCCTACCTACCTACCTACCTCTCTCTCTCTCTCTCCCAACCTACCAATCTACCGACCTACCAATCTACCAACCTACGTATCAACCAACCTACCAATCTACCTATTTATCTATCTACCAACCTACCAATCTACCAACCTACCTACCTATGTATCTACGAATTTGCCAATCTACCAACCTACCAATCTACCTATTTATCTATCTACCAACCTACCTACCTATGTATCTACCAATTTACCAATCTACCAACCTACCAACCTACCTATATATCTATCTACCAACCTACCTACCTACCTACCTACCTCTCCCTCTCTCTCTCTCCCAACCTACCAATCTACCGACCTACCAATCTACCAACCTACCTATCAACCAACGTACCAATCTATTTATCTATCTACCAACCTACCAACCTACCTACCTACCTACCTACCTATGTATCTACCAATTTAACAATCTACCAACCTACCAACCTACCTATATGTCTATCTACCAACCTACCTACCTACCTACCTACCTACCTACCTCTCTCTACCAACCTACCAATCTACCAACCTACGTATCAACCAACCTACCAATCTACCTATTTATCTATCTACCAACCTACCTACCTACCTGCCTACCTACCTACCCCCCTCTCCCTCTCTCTCTCTCTCTCCCAACCTACCAATCTACCAACCTACCAATCTACCAATCATCTGGTTTCACCAATTGCATGAGGTGAGGACAGTCTTTTGAAAACCATTGGTCTGAAATGGTATATACGGTCTCCTGCTTAAGCAGAGGCTTGGACCAGAAGACCTCCAAGGTCCCTTCCGACTCTATTATCTTATTTTCTAGGTGTAGATGCTCCTACACTGGAGGTTTTGAGCAGTCCTTGGTTCCCTCTTAGCGGGGGTTGTTTTCTTGCAGACGTTTCCTTACCCAACTAGGTAATATCATCAGTGCTAGCACTGCTTGGGGTAATGAAGCGTCTGCAAGAAAACAAGCACCCTCACAGAACATCAAGGAACCCCTCATGTCAACCCTGGGCTACAAATATCCTCTTCTATTACTACAGGAGGTTTTTAAGAAGAGATAGGACCACCGTTGGTCTGAAATGGTATAAGGGTTCCCTGATGGACCAGCGGGTTGGACTAGAAGACCTTCAAGGTCCCTTCGGCTCCGTTATTCTGGTTATGACCAATTGACAGTGACAAAGCTTTTCGTCCCAAAGGGGGTAAAGTGTAAACATCTTAACTCGAGTTCATTTTCCGCCAAATTTGAGTTGAATTTCATTCATGCGAAGCAAAGCTAGTCCAACCACTGCCCTATCATTCCTTGGCCATCTTTCTCTGAGGGGAATTTTTTTTTCTTTTTTTTTTTTTTTTTTGAGAAAAGCAACGAAACACTTAAATGGATGATTCCAGCTTTCCTCCGGCAGCTCTGAAGTCTTCTTTTTGGGATGAAGGGACCAAGGTTTTATTTATAGAGCAGAGTGGTTCATTTTAGGAACTGTCTTGACGTTTTGAGGGAGACTTGAAATTCAGAGATGTGAATTGGACGACAAGGGGATCTCGCGGCAAAAAGCCGTTTTAATGGTGGTTATTGAGTCCACTGTAACAAGGACACCACACTATAAAACAGATGTGGAGACTGTACAAAGAGCGCAGAGATGAGGAACTAGCATGATGAGGGGACTGGAGGCTAAAACATACGATGAACAGTTGCAGGAACTGGACATGGCTAGTCTAGTGAAGAGAAGGACCAGGGGAGACAGGAGAGCATCTTCCAATATTTGAGGGGCTCAGAGAGGAGGGAGACAACCTATCTTCCAAAGCACCCGAAGGCCAGGCAAGGAATAATGGATGGAAACCGACCAAGGAGAGATTCAACCTAGAAATAAGGAGGAACTTTCTGACAGGGAGAACAATCAATCAATCAATCTGTTGCCTTCGGAAGTTTGTGGGAGCTTCATCACTTGAGACTTTCAAGAAGAGATTGGACTGCCCTCTGTCAGAAATAGTGTAGGTAGGGTCTCCTGCTTGGACTAGATGACCTACAAGGTCCCTTCCGACTCTATTAATCTGATAAGGCCAATCAGCAGAAGACACTCTGCAGAATTCCTAAAGTCCTCAAAGAACGAGTCTGGAATACAGAAGATTTCCCCTGGAGAAGAAGAAAACACTGTGGAGATGAGAAGTAGGATTCTGGGCCCAGGTGTCTTCTGAAGATCCCTTCATCCACCAGTTCCTTTCCATGCTGGCAGGCTTGGGAACTCGTGGATGCTCTTTTCCCCATTCTCTGGCCTCTCATCTAGTTCCTCAGCTGGCATTCCCTTCTTCTTCATTTCCCATGCAAGAAGCTGTTGACCCTGTGTAATATAGCTGTGCCATTTCTCCTTGGCTGAGGAGGAGAGGAGGCCCCGTTTGGGTCTCTGCGTTTCTTCTCCTGCAGCCTCTTTCCAATCAACCCATGGAACAGAAGTTTCTTCCAGACAGAAGTTGTGGGAGCTTCATCCCTGGAAGCTTTCAAGAAGAGACTGGATTACCATCTGTCAGAAATGGTGTAGGGTCTCCTGCTTGGGTGGGGGGCTGGACTAGATGACCTACAAGGTCCTTTCTAACTCCGTTAATCTGTAAAGGATTACAACCTCAACTGTAAAAAAGATGTGGAGACTCTAGAAAGGCTGCAGAGAAGAGCAACCAGGATGATTAGTGGACTGGAGGCTAAAACATACGATGAACGGGTTGCAGGAACTGGGCATGGCTAGTCTAGTGAAGAGAAGGACCAGGGGAGACAGGATAGCAGTCTTCCAATATTTGAGGGGATGCCACAGAGAGGAAGGGGGTCGAGGTATTTTCCAAAGCACCCGAAGGCCAGACAAAGAATAATGGATGGAAACTGATCAACCTGGAAATAAGGAGACATTTTCTGACAGTGAGGATAATCAACCAATGGAACAGAAGTTGCCTTCAGAAGTTGTGGGAGCTTCATCACTGGAAGCTTTCAAGAAGAGATTGGATTGCCATATGTCAGAAATGTCTTAGGGTTTCCTACTTGAGCAGGGGGCTGGACTAGATGACCTACAAGGTCCCTTCCTACTCTGTTATTCTGTTAAAGACAAAAATCCGATTATAACTAGGCTAACAAGCATCCTTCCTTCCTTGAGACAGCTGCTTGTTCAAAATCTCCCTGACACCGCACGGCTATTTTTAGCATCTGAGAACATTGATGTCCATCATATCATGTTAGACTCATCAGAGGTTGCAAACTCAGGTCTCTGGACAGTTCTAACCATCTTCCTTTCTTGACGTGGAAGTGTTTTCTTGCATATTAAACAGGCAAGCGCACGTCCTCAGGGGGAAAGAGTCAAAGAAGAGTTATTTCTACTCTGTGTAAATCCGGGGTTTCATCTCGAGACCCGAGCAAGGTAATAAGATGCCTGACATATGGATGGAGCTTCATATCCCTTGACGTAATTCAAGGAAGCAAATGGACTATTTAGGACAATCCTAAATGTTAAAAGCCTTCTCGGAGATAAGAAGAAGGGCTGTCCTGAAATAGAGGACAGTGAACGGTGATGCAAAATTATACAGGGGAAAGGTTAGAAAATTCTCCCTCGGCTGCAGGGGGAAATTGTGGAACCGCAAGGCTAAAAAGAGGTTTCATCCTCGACTTACAACTATTTGTTTAGTGACTGTTCGAAGATACAGCGGCACTGGAAAAAGTTACTGGTGATACACTTATGGCTAAAATGATGAGAGGGAGAGAGAGAGAGAGAGAGAGAGAAGAGAGAGAAGAGAGA
>NW_026843985.1:0-30778 GCF_029531705.1 Pantherophis guttatus
GGCATGGCATGGCTTAGTAGGCGTGGCTTGGTGGGCGTGACAGGGAAAGATACTGTAAAATCTCCATTCCCACCAGGGGTGGTTCTACTTACCTTTACTACCGGTTTGCAGCGGGGCCGCGCGTGCGTGCATGCTTTGCACATGTGTGTGCGCGCACTCTTCTGCGCAAGCGCAGAAACTTCTAAGCATGTGCAGAAGTGTTTTGATGACGTTGGGGTCAGTGGGCGGAGCCTCCCACCGATTTTACTACCGGTTCTATAGAACCGGTGCGAACCTGGGGCAACCCACCACTGATTCCCACCATTCCCTCCCTACTCTAGGGGAAGAATACTGTAAAATCTCCATTCCCTCCCTACTCCAGGGGAAGAATACTGCAAAATCCCCATTTCCTCCTGATCAGCTGGGACTTGGAGGCAGAGAATAGATGGGGGTGGGGCCAGTCAGAATTTTTATTACCGGTTCTCTAAACTACTCAAAATTTCCACTACCAGTTCTCTGAACTACTCAAAATTTCCGCTACCGTTCTCTGAACTACTCAAAATTTCCTCTACCGGTTCTCTGAACTACTCAAAATTTCCGCCACCGGTTCTCCAGAACTGGTCAGAACCTGCTGAAACCCACCTCTGATATACATCCAATGAGCTACAGTTTTCTCTTTCAGGTTTTTGTTTTTTTTTAAATCACCTTTATGATGGTTTTCTGATGTAATATCCATGGTACTATATTAAAAACAGAGTAAGCTAACATACCTGCCCCAAGGAATTGGATAATAATTGCTTGGACTTTATACAACATGTGACACAAATAATACAGGTGGTTATATACCTTACATTTTTAAATATTTATTTATTTATCACATTTATTTGCCACCCATCTCACGCTTCAGGCAACGAAGTGGTTTTTTTCTGGTCTTTACATTAGAATTTATGAAAACACTCAAGAGGATTCACCTTATTAATGATGCCGGGTGATTTGACAGATGCTTAAGAGGGTGTGCCTTACTTTACCTTTCCAGTTAAACAGGTATCAAAGTCTTCAAACAGATTATCAAGCAGAGTGTTTGTGATTGCATGGATAGGTAGGCTACAATCAACAGGAACCAGCAAGGGATAAGTTGGAAATAAATTCCATCAGAAGAACCTTATCTTCTGCAATAAAGTTGCTAGTTTAGTAGATTGGGGGAATGCCAAGGATGTAATATACCTTGACTTCAATCCAGTCTTTGACAAAGTGGCTCCTGAAATTCCTCCTTTATAGAGCGGTAAAATATGGGTAAGTTGATCCTAATCAAATAAGACTATTTGACAGAGGGATACAATCAAGATCAAGTGAGGTACTAATACCACTCTATAAAGCCTTAGTAAGACCTCACCTAGGAGTACTGCATCCAGTTTTGGTCACCACACTATAAAAAAGATGTTGAGACTCTAGAAAGAGTGCAGAGAAGAGCAACCAGGATGATGAGGGGACTGGAGACTAAAACATATGAAGAACGGTTGCAGGAACTGGGCACGGCTAGTCTAGTGAAGAGAAGGACCAGGGGAGACATGATAGCAGTCTTCCAATATTTGAGGGGCTGCCATAAAGAAGAGGGAATCAAGCTATTCTCCCAAGCATCTGAAGACCAGACAAGGAATAATGGATGGAAACTGACCAAGGAGAGATTCAATCTAGAAATAAGGAGAAATTTCCTGACAGGGAGAACAATCATCCCATGGAACAGAAGTTGCCTTTGGAAGTTGTGGGAGCTTCATCACTGGAGGCTTTCAAGAAGAGATTGGATTGCCATTTGTTGGAAATAGTGTAGGGTCTCCTGCTTGGGCGGGGCGGGGGGGGGTTGGACTAGATGACCTACAAGGTCCCTTCCAACTCTGTTAATCTTATCTAATGATTGAAGTAGTGAACTCCCACCACCCAAAAAAAGATTATTGATGACTACACTTCATTGTGGAGGAATGCATGGTGTGAAGTCCTTCTGGTCTCTGTGCTGTTTTATATTTTTTTTAACCAGGAACACGGATGAGGGTGCTTACAGTTTGCAGATGGCACAATGCTGAGTTGTGGCTAATACTTTAAATGAAAGATAAAAGATTTTTGGAAAAAAATTCTAGAGAGGCTTGAGCTCTGGGTTCAAACAGAGAGGGCTCGCAATCTGGGAGTCCTCCTGGATATGCAGCTGTCCTTGGAGGAACATCTGACGGCTGTAACCAGGGGGACCTTTTATCAGGTTCACCAGATTCACCAGTTGTGGCCCTTTCTTGATCGGGATTCCCTGTGCACAGTCACTCATGCCCTCGTCACCTCTCGCCTTGACTACTGCAATGCTCTCTACATGGGGCTCCCCTTGAAGAGCACCCGGAGGCTCCAACTGGTCCAGAATGCAGCAGCACGGGTAGTGACGGGAGAAGCATGGCGCTCCCATGTAACACCGCTCCTGCGCGAGCTGCACTGGCTCCCAGTGGTCTTCCGGGTGCGCTTCAAGGTGCTGGTTATCACCTTTAAAGCGATCCATGGCATCGGGCCTAGCTATCTTCGAGACCGCCTGCTGCTACCGACAACCTCCCATCGACCCGTGTGCTCCCACAGAGAGGGCCTCCTCAGGGTGCCATCAGCCAAACAATATAGGCTGGTGATCCCCAGGGGGAGGGCCTTCGCTGTGGGGGCACCTACCCTCTGGAATCAGTTGCCCCCAGAGATAAGGAGAATCCAAGACCTCGGTGCCTTCCGCCGTCCCCTTAAAACCCACTTTTTCCAGCAAGCCGGGCTGGCTTAAGAAGAAATTTTTAAATGTTTTAATTGGTTTGTGATTTTTAATTTTTGGGCCAAATTTATATATATTTTAATTGTTTTTTAATATTTGTATTTCATGTTCTTAATTCTGGCTGTACACCACCCTGAGTCCTCAGGGAGAAGGGCGGTATATAAATTGGAAATAAAATAAATAAAATAAATGAACAGGATGGAATTTTAAAGAGAAAAATGATAGATTAGATTATGTTTTATTTATCTATATTCCGCCTTTATTATTTTTATGAATAACTCATGACGGGGAACGCCCACAGTATTCTTCTCTCCTATTTTCCCCACAACAACCCTGTGAAGTGAGTTGGGCTCAGTGAGAGTGACTGGCCCAAAGTCGCCCAGCTGGTTTTCATGCCTAAGGCGGAACTACAACTCACAGCCTCCTAGTCCTTGGGCCAAAGTCACAGCTTCTTGTTCCTTGGCCTTTAATTTCAAGCCTAAAATGGGACAAGAACTCACAGGCTCCTGGTCATTGGCTCAAACTCACCCAGCCAGCTTTCAGGCCAAAGGCAGAACTAGAATTCATTGTCTCCTGGTATTTGGCTCAAAGTTATCCAGCTAACCTTCGTGCTTAAGATAGGATTAAAGGTAAGGTAAAGGTAAAGGTTCCCCTTGCACATATGTGCTAGTCGTTCCCGACTCTAGGGGGTGGTGCTCATCTCCGGTTCAAAGCCGAAGAGCCAGCGCTGTCCTAAGATGTCTCCGTGGTCATGTGGCCGACATGACTCAACGCCAGAGACGCACAGAACGCTGTTATCTTCCCACCAAAGGTGGTCCCTATTTTTCTACTTGCAATTTTTACGTGCTTTCGAACTGCTAGGTTGGCAGAAGCTGGGACAAGTAACGGGAGCTCACCCTGTTACACGTCACTAGGGATTTGAACTGCTGAACCTCCGGCCTTTCGATCGTCTTAGCCACCGAGCCACCGCAGTGTTTCTGAGAAGTTTGCTGAACTAAGTCAGGTACGTTCCAGTGTGGTTTGCTAAGTTGCCACAATTGGTTGCGAATCACCTGTGCAAAGCCAGACAAATCGCACAGCGACACAGTGGTGCGTTTGCAGAAATCTGGAGCTAGTTGGCCTGAAAAGAGTTAATACCGAACGCTGAACCTCTTTCCTAGCAGATTTTCATGCCCATCTCTTACAGGAGCCTGATAAATTGTAGGACTGATTACAAACTGATTACAAAGCAGGGACAGAATTTGCTTCTGACGGCATAATGTACATCTTGAACAAAACCTGATTAGCATCCTTGGCTCATTTGGATTCAGAATCCTTCCTTTTTATTGGTTTGTTTGAGGAGATAACTAGACAAGCTGTGACCCACTGGGTCATCCCTTTCAGAGATATTTCTGAAACTAAACACAGAAACAGAATGACCTCACGTGGATTGTTATGATTTTCGCTTTAAAGAAAAGAAAGAAGAGCATTATTTTAATAAGGAAGAAGTGTAGCCGGGCAAATCTGAATGCTTTTCATTTAACAAAGGGCCGGTTTTGATGACAACATTGGCAGTTGCTCTGCCATTCTTTAAAAAAACAAAATCAATCAGAATAGACTGGTGGGATTCAAAAATTTTAGCAACCAGTTCGCTGCCCAGTTGCTGGGTGGGCATGACAATGGGGGCGTGACCTATTCGGCCTCCTCAACCACGGTGGGAGGGGGTGTTTTCACCCTCCCCAGGCTTCAGAGGCTTTCCTCAAGCCTCCAGGAAGACGAAAATGGCCTCCCCAGGCACCGGAGGCCATCCGGAGGCCAGAAATGGGTCCATTTCTGGACTTCTGGTACTTCCAGTAGGCTGGGTTTTTTTGCCCTCCCCAAGTTCCAGAGGCTTTCCTGGAGCATCCAGGAGGGTGAAAACAGCCTCCCCCTGGTCACGGGAAACCTTCCAGAGGCCGGAAACAGGCCCATTTCTGGACTTCAGGTAGGCCCATTTTTCATCCTCCCAGACCCTCCGCGTGCACCCTGCACTTACCTGACATCCAAAATGGCCGCATGGAGACTCCGGGGAGGGGAGGGATGGGGTGGGCGGAGTCAGCCAGTCCTTGGAACAACCGGTTTGTCGAAGCAGATTTAAAATTAACATCCGGTTTGCCCAAATCAGACTGAACCGGCTGAATCCCACCCCTGAGAATAGAGCTGGAAGGGACCTTGGAGGTCTTCTAGTCCAACCCCCTGCTCAAGCAGGAGACCATATTCCATTTCAGACAAGTTTCTGTCCAATCTCTTCTTAAACGTCTTCAGTGAGAGAGCACCCACAACTTCTGGAAGCAAGCCGTTTCACTGGTTAATTGTTCTTGCTGTCAGGAAATTTCTCCTTAATTCCAGGTTGCTTCTCTCCTTGGTTAGTTTCCATCCATTGTTTCTTGTCCTGCCTTCTGGGTCTTTGGAAAGTAAATTGACCCCCTCTTCTTTGTTGCAACCCCTCAAATACTGGAATACTACTATCATGTCCCATTCCCCCCCCCTTAGTCCTTCTAGTCTCCGGGCCTTTAATCATCTTAGTTGCTCTTCTTTGCACTTTTTCCAAAGTCTCAACATCTTTTTTGTAACATGGTGACCAAAACTGGATGCTGTATTAAAGGTGTGGCCTTACTAAAGCTTTATAAAGCAGTACTAATACTTCACGTGATTTTGATTCTGTGCCTCTGTTTATACAACCAAGGATTGTATTCTCTTTTTTGGCTGCCAACGCACACTGATTATTATAAAAACGTTAAAAGAGTTGTTGCAATATTTTCAGGATCAGACTCAATAATAATAATAAGAGTTAGAGGTTTAAATATATTTCTCTTTAATTATAATAGGCATTCTATATTCACTGAATATTCACAGATAGAAGCAAAGAAAATGGTGAAGGTGGCTCCTTATATATACAAAGGGTGGAGCCAAGAGTGGGAGTGGTGAATTATGAATACATTAAGAGTCAAAGAATAAGTTAACCCCTGATATCCCATATATACATTATTTACACATTAGGGAATAAGGCATTTACATCTGACAAATCCCCTCTAAATGCCGGTTCGCTATACAACACCAATTACATTCAGATTCAGGACAATATAAGACATACAATTTGGAAGTTAAGTATTTGTGCTGTTTAGAAGGTAAAGGCTTCGTCAATATGTCTGCTAATTGTTCAGAGGTATCACAATGCACTGCTTTGATAAATCCATCTTGAGACAATTGTCTCACATGCTTAAATTTTATATCTATATGCCTGGATCTTTGTCCAATGGCATCGGATCTAGATATTTCAATGGCTGCTTTATTGTCTTCATGCATAACAAAAGGCAAAGCAGGTTTTTTCCAAACATCTGAAATTAAATCATTAAACCATACAAGGTTATTTGCAGCTTTGGATAAACAAACATATTCCGCTTCTGTGGTTGAAGTGGCTACCAGTTCTTGTTTACCAGTGTACCAGTAAACTGGACAGTCATTTAATAGAAAAATATAACCAGAAGTACTTTTTCTGCATGATATATCTCCAGCCCAGTCTGCATCTGCGTAACATGTAAGTTTTGGTTCTTTATTATCACTAGGTTCTAATACTAGGCAAAAGTCTAATGTACTTTTCAGATATCTTAAAATTCTTTTGACAGCTTCCCAGTGATACATTGTTGGTTTGCTAACGTGCCTTGATAATAAATTGAGTGGTAATGCAATATCTGGCCTAGTCCAATTAGATATATAAAGAAGTGAACCTATGACTGATCTATAAAATGTATTATCCTTGAATTCAGGGGAAGATTCATCAGTATTTCTAAGGAAATCAGTTTGCATAGGAGTGTCACAGGGTTTGGCATTGTTTAAATTGCATTTGTTTAGAAGTTCAATAATCTTATCTTTCTGAGTAAGTTTGAATCCCCTTCTAGTTTTGTTAATTTGTACACCAAGGTATTTGTTTACTTTACCTAGAGATTTCAACGAGAAATGTTCATTTAGCTTGTTCACAAAGATTTCTCTTCTCTCTTTGTGTTTTCCTATATATAAAATATCATCTACATAAATCAATACAAATTCAATGTAATCATCACTCTTTTTGACAAAGAAACAGTTATCAGCAGTGGTAGCGTTGAAATCCATGGTCTTGAGTACTTTTACCAAGCAATCGTACCATCTTTTGCCAGATTGCTTTAATCCGTATAAACTCTTGTTCAATAGCCAAATTTCATTTTTATTAGTGTATTGACTGTGAGGTGCTCTTACATATATTTCCTTATCTAGTTTTGCGTGTAGATACGCAGTCTGTATGTCATATTGAAATACATCAAGATTGAGTGCGGATGCTACTACTAGAGCTGTTTTAACACTCTCTGTTCTTACTGTGGGGGAGTATGTGTCAGTATAGTCCTCCGGATATTTTTGTGCATAACCTTGTGCAACCAATCTAGCTTTGTATAGGGTATTGCCTCCTTCTAGGTTCTTAATTTTATAAATCCACCTGGTACCAATGATTGTTTTATCTTTAGGTGCAATCGCAGGTGTGAATACATTTAATCCTTGCAAACTTTCCATCTCTTTTTTCATAGCTAGTTCCCATTTTTCCTTTTCTTCACGAGGGAGTTTTAATACTTCCTCATATGTATTAGGTGTTATTTGTTCACCATCCATATGCATTATGTAATCTCTGTATTTATTTGGTATTTGATTTCTGTTGTTCCTAATAGCTCTTTCAGGTTTGCTATGGTAGTCATGCAAATATCTTGCTTCCTTTTTTGTTAATGTGTCTGTCTTTATTTTGTGTTGACTATTTGTCCATGTTTTGGTTTTGTTTTTATTTTTGTTGATATTTTGATTTTCTATTGTCCCTTCCTCACGAGATTTTGTATCTTTGCATTTATTTGGAAATATTTCATTAAGATGTAATTTAGACCAGTTGGCCTGTTCATGGAACACAGCTGTTCTGGAAACTATAAATTTGTTATTATTATCAATGAATCTGTACCCTTTGGTGCCAGTTTCATATCCCATAAATCTTAGTCTTCTGGATACGTTTTCTCCCTTTCTTCTCAACTGTTTAGGTATGTGTACGTCTGCAGTGACCCCAAATATGTGCATGTGTGCTAATTTTGGTTTCCTATTATACATCACCTCATATGGTGTCTTATTCACAATACTGGACCAGGTTCTATTTTGAGTGTAATTTGAATAATGTAAGGCTTCTGACCAAAATTGTTTGCCTAAACCAGCATCCTCTAATGTGCACCTAATCATGGTTTGTAATGTGGAATTCTTTCTCTCTACAATCCCGTTCTGGAATGCAGAAAATGGACTAGACGTGTAATGTAGCATTCCTCTATCCTTTAACCATTGGGAGAATTCTTTAGACATGAATTCACATCCCCTATCTGTCATAATTTGTTTTATTCTGATATTATGTTGTGTTTCTATGCGTTTGTAAAATTCCTTAAATTTTTGAAAGGTTTCATCCTTGTGTTTTAATGTGTAAACAAAACCACAGCGACTGTAATCGTCTACTATTGTTAGGAAGTAACGTTTTCTATAAGTGATTGATGGAGTTAATGGGCCAACTAAGTCCATGTGTACTAAGTCAAAAATTTTGTTAGTTGATCTGGTGGATTTTTTTGGCCTGGGACTAGTTTTTAGTTTAGTAGATTTACATACTGAGCATTCCAAATAATTTTCACAATTTTTTATTTTGACACCTTCTGCGTGTTCAGTCATTTTTTGTACTACAGGAAAACTTGCATGTCCTAACTTCCTATGTAAGATGTGAGCACACTCGTCATGAATTGGTTTACCTATTTTTGGTTTCTTCTCATTGTGTGTATCTGTGTGATCATGAGATATTTTACATTCATCATTGTCACTGTTACTAATATTTTCATCATCTGCCTCAATACAATCTTCCATATTTGAATCAATGTTATGTAACCATCTTTCTTTTGTTATCAGATAGGGTAGGCCTCCTTTAATCATCACAGTGCCTACATTTGTTTTATTCTTCTCTAAAGTTGCTTTTCCCTTTGAGAAAACTATATTGATGTCAGAATCTCTGCTTAGTTTTATGGCACTTAGTATGTTATGAGGTATTTCTGGTATTAACAATACCCCCTCTATTTTTCCTAGACCAGGCAAGGTCACATTCCCTCTGCCTAATACTTGAACTTTTTCTTGATTAGCTACCTTTATTACAAACTTATCTTCTGTAAATGAAGATAATATATTTTTGTTATTAGTGGTGTGATTAGTTGCCCCAGAATCAATAAGCCAATTATTGTTCTCATTTTGTTGCGTTTTAGTGCTGTCTTGTTTATTTAGTCCATTCAGTGAACCAGATTTTCTCTCTTTTGAATTTTCTCTGCCCCCTCTACTTTCTCTGTAATTTGGTGGGCTTCTATATTTATGTCTATCTGTGGAAGACTGTCTATAATTGTATTTATTCCTATATTCTGACCTATGTCTTTCCTTTGAAATTTTGGGACAATCTCTTCTATTGTGTTCCCTGGACCCACAATTGTGGCATTTAAAAGTTTCATTATATTTTTCTTGGAAAGCTACCTTCCTAAAAGATTTGTGTTCTGTGTGATTGCTATAACGATTTTTTTTTGAATTGTCTTCTGCTATCAATTTGTTAGACAGACTTTCTATTGATAAATATCCTAGATTGATGGTGTCTAAGTGTGACATAAAACTATCCCATGATGAATCAAGTGAATTGATAATAACACTTTTCATTGTTTGATCTGAAATCACTTCCCCCCTCAAATGCAGCTCAGCTCTTATTTTGTTTAAAGATATTAAATGCTCACTTATGGAAACCCCTGGTTTTACTCTGGAAGAAAAGAAGTCCTTAGACATTCTTGTGGTGGTAGCTACACTATCGCTGTGAAACAAATTAAACATGCATTGAATTATTTCTGAAACAGTTAGATTTGGTTTGATGCTATGATACATTGCAGGAGACACGCTAGATATTATTAAGAAAAATGCCTTATGGTGTAAACAATCTATTTTTAAAGTCCAAGGTCTTCTTGGGGGACTAGTGATAAAAAATAGTAAATTTTCTTTCATAAAGACAACCTGGAGCTGTTGATACCATTCTTGCAAATTAATGCCATCAACCCTAAGTTTTGGGAAGTCACTGGGTAAGTTTCCCACATTATTTTGTCCATTACTTACAACCTGAGGTAGTCCGTGGTCTCGCAAGTGTAGGAAATTGCAAAACGGCATGGGGATGCTCGCAACGAGTCTGCGCGGTTCTCTGGCCAGTTCAAGTCTTTCCGGACCGTCTACGTAGTTTCGCACATGCGCGTTGTTCATTTCTTCTTTGGCGTCGTCGTGGAAGGTTCTCTCCATTGTAGCTCGCTCGCTCCGCTCCTCTTCAGACGAGTCGGTCTCTGGCTCGGTCTTAGGAGTTCTGATGGCGGCGACTGTTCTTCTCTTTCTTTTGGGTGCGTTGGCACTTGCTTCGGTCTGCGGTGTAGGGCGGAATCGACATGGCTCTCTGGGCTCGGGCGTCGTCGCTCTCGAAGTCAGGATGGGAGCGTGCAGGTCTTGAAGTATCGGCTTGTTCGCTTGCTTCTTCGTTGGCGCTTTGGAAATTTTTAATTTTGGCCCAAATGCAGCAAAAAGCGTCTTCATTGCTGACTTTACTTGGGATTTCGTTAAGTCGTCTTCACTTTCTGATTCTGGCTCTTCCGAAGAGTTTGAATCCTCCTTTTCACTTTCGTTGTCTGATAACGTTTTTCGCGCCAGAAATTTTGAACTGAGCATTTTGATTGGCTCTGCTTCGCTCACTTTGGAGGCTTGTTGAAACCAAGATGGCTGCCATTCAAAATTTCGCGCGGGATCACATTTTTTCTTTTTCATAACGACTTTCTCTGTAGTCATATTACTCACAGTTTTTTGGTCTTTGGGTTTCTCTTTAGCGATGTTTTTCTCTCTCGCTGCTCCGCTGTTCTTCAGCATTTCTTGGAGGTTCGCGATGAGGCTTTCATCGTTCTTCTGGCTTTTTAATAATTTCAATATCTCTGACCTGAGTTCGTTATTTTCTATTTCGATTTCCTCCTGGCCATCATTTTCATTTATTAATTCTTCTTCTTCAGTGGTGTATTCTTCGGATTCTCTCGAAATCGCGTTTGTGGATTCGTTGATTATTTCTTGTTCAGTTTCTATTTCTTTGCTGTAGGCCCTGGTGTTGGGCCTATCTTTCTTAGACATTTTTAGGTATTTATTGAGTCAATTAACCATCCTCTGCTACCAGCTTGTTGCAATATTTTCAGATCAGACTCAATAATAATAATAAGAGTTAGAGGTTTAAATATATTTCTCTTTAATTATAATAGGCATTCTATATTCACTGAATATTCACAGATAGAAGCAAAGAAAATGGTGAAGGTGGCTCCTTATATATACAAAGGGTGGAGCCAAGAGTGGGAGTGGTGAATTATGAATACATTAAGAGTCAAAGAATAAGTTAACCCCTGATATCCCATATATACATTATTTACACATTAGGGAATAAGGCATTTACATCTGACAAGAGTATTTAAGAATACTCTTAACATTTTTACTTCTTCTTCCTCCACTTAAAGCAGCATTCAAGGAGCATACCGGTTTCTCCAGATAAATCAGCACATTCCCTTCATGGTTTGTCCTTGTGTTTTATGTAGAGTGGGGGGTATCTTAAACAGAGGTGGGTTCAGCAGGTTCCAACCAGTTCTGGAGAACCAGTAGTGGAAATTTTGAGTAGTTCGGTGAACTGGTACTAAAAATTCTGACTGGCCCTGCCCCCATCTATTCTCTGCCTTCCAAGTCGCAGCTGATCGGGAGGAAATGGGGATTTTGCAGTAACCTTCCCCTGGGTTGGGGAGGGAATGGAGATTTTACAGTATCCTTCCCCTGGAGTGGAATGGGAATGGAGATTTTACAGTATCCTTCCCCTGCCACACCCGCCAAGCCAAGCCACGCCCACAGAACTGGTAGTAAAAAAAAATTGAAACCCACCACTGATCTTAATCAACCTATCAAAGTTAGATGAGAAATTAAAACACCCTGGAGGACATACTAACCAATTTACTCACACTGAAGTCCTGGATGACTTAAGAATCTCTATAGACTTTTAGCTATACAATTTGGGATGGACATCCCTTGAATGGTTTGGGAGTAGGAATGGATTTCCAGAGGGGGAAAAATTGCAGACTACAGGAACCATTTGCACCACTCAAGGGACCCTGAGGACACAGATAAACCTCCAAGTGCTTCAACAACCCTCTGAAACTGGTGTCAAACTCAAGGCCGGGGGCCTGGATGCGGCCTACGGGGTGCTTAGATCTGGCCCACGGGGTTGCCCTGGAAACAGAGAAGGACTTGCCCCCACTGCCTCTGCCAGTGAAAATGGAGCTCAGGAGGGCCGCACATGCCCCCCCCCAGCTCCATTTTCTTTTTTTTTAATTATTATTATTAAAAGTTTTTTTTTATTTTTTAAACAAACAAACATTTAATATATCAGTCATTCCTTCTGTGTGACATCTCGGTGTTATCTCCGATCGTTCTTCTTTTTGTTATTTCTTCTGCCTTCATTCTCATCCAATCAATGACAACGATTCATCACTAACAAAATATTCTTAATAAAGCATTTTTATACATAACTATTAATTTACTTATTTGTATCTCTTTTCTAACCAATAGTAGAGTTGATTCCATATCTTAAAAGTATTCTGAATCTTCCCTTTCTTTAATCTTCATAGTCAATCTATTCATTTCTGCACAATCTAAATTTTTTTTTACATTTTTTTTATTAAACAAAAACATAAGACAAAAGTACTTACAAACATGTATACATAACGACAATACAAAAAAAAAAAAAAACTAACTAACTAACTAACAACTAACATTGGTTCACTGACTTCTAGAAAACTGTTGCATCGGTGATTATTTTCTATTTCACCTCTATTTCCCTTTTAGAGATCTATTTTATGTGCTTACTTATTTTTATTTTTTTACATATCCAAGACTTAACTTTATACTCTATTTTTAAATTTTTCTCTCTATATAAGTATCTATTACTTCTATACATCCTTCTAATAACCGTTCTAACTATTTATACATACAGTCATGTGGTCTACCTCCTATGGGATTGTCTGTATTTCTTGGCTATGTTTTGTATAGGTATTATTTTATCAATCCTATCTTTCCCTAAAATTTTTTTAATTACTTCTCCTTCCTTTCCAGCTCCATTTGCACTGGCAGAGGATTGCATAAGGTTGTTGCAGCCAAAAATGGAGCTCGGGAGCCCACTCGGGCCACCACAGGTGCCCCCGACACGAGTGATGTCGAGCTAGCTACACCCACCCTGGCCATGCTCCCCCGTTCCCTACCCCAAAGGTCAAACACACCCCTGATGCGCCCCTCAATGAAATAGAGTTTGACACCCCTGCTCTAAAAGGATGCAAATGACCAGCTGTCTGCAAGGAATATAAATCCTTCTATTCCCCACGATCCAGTCAGAGCTGAAGAAGCTTCTTGGGATGAGAAGTGAAACGTCTTCAAAAGAAAAGAAAAAAACAAGAAAGTTCAGTTGCCTCCTGAAAAAGCACCTTTGGGTCTACCTGGAATTCTAAGTCTCTTCATAGACATATTGGTTGATACGACTGCAATTGTTGCATTAGTAATATGGTTGCTAAGTGAATCTGGCTTCTGCATTGACTTTGCTTGCCAGAAGGTCGCAAATGGAGATGGAGTGGTGCGGTGGCCTAGGTGTGGAGCTCTCACCTCCCAATCAGGACGCTGTGAGTTCAATCCTAGGTAGAGGCAGATATTTCTCTCTCTGGGCACACTGAGAATATATCTGCTGAACAAAACTCCGCATCGGTGACAGGAAAGGCATCCAGCCATTAAAACACTCTACTAGCTCCATTCAGTTGCCCAGACTCCACCCCGCAAAGGATTATGGGGTTGTTAAAAGATGATGATGATGAAGGTAGCAAATGAGGATCACATGATCCCGGGACCCCACAACCATCGTAAATATGAGCCAGTTGTCAAGCATCTGAATTTTGATCACATAATCACGGGGATGTTGCCACAGTCAGTGTGAAAAATGCCCACATTTTTCAGCGATGTTGGAAGTTTGAACGATCACTCAACGGACTGTCGTAAGTCGAGGATTCCCTGTACTGGAATTGAAGGAGGCGATGAGAACCGCCTTCCCAGTTTGATCAACTCTGTTGGCAACGCAACTTCGGGACCGACGATGGAGCGTGTTGTGACAGCCGATGAGTGGGTTGCCTCAATCATTGAACAAAGGCAGGATATACAAATTGCACACGGTTTAAGGTGGAAAGAGGTGAGTTGGATGATCTACACTGCATCTTCCTTCAGAGTACTAGATAATCCCACATGCCTCTTTCCATTTTAAATTGGCCTTGGTTTTGCAATTCCCTGAAAAGTCTATCCTCTTTTTAGACTCAACTGTGTCCACCATTCAGCTCAACGTGCAACATAACACCAGACTCCAAATTTTGGGCTTAGACAACTTAGAACTATGCCGACTTCAGTATGACCTAAGCATAGTACATAAAATTATCTGCCACAATGTCCTTCCTGTCAACGACTACTTCAGCTTCAACCACAACAATACACGAGCAAATAATAGATACAAACTCAAGGTTTGTATCAAGCTCCAAACTCGATTGCAGAAAATACGACTTCAGTAACAGAGTGGTCAATGCCCGGAATGCACTACCTGACTCTGGGGTTTCATCCCCAATCCCCCAAAACTTTAACCTTAGATTGTCTTCTGTTGACCTCACCCCATTCCTAAGAGGTCTGTAAGGGGCGTGCATAAGCGCACCAGCGTGCCTACCATCCCTGTCCTAATAATTCCTTTTTACTTACTCTTTTCATGTATTCAAATTATGTTTATACTTTTACCTGTTATCTTTTTTTTTTTAATTTGTTTTATATGCCGCCCTTCTCCAGAGACTCAGGGCGGCTTACAATGTGCTAAGCAATAGCCTTCATCCCTTTGTATATTTATACAAAGTAAAGCTTATTGCCCCCACAAACTGGGTCCTCAATTTACCTACCTTAGAAAGGATGGAAGGCTGAGTCAACCTTGAGCCTTGGAGAGATTCGAACCTGCAGTAATTGCAGGCAGCTGGTCTTAATAACAGGGTGCTTTAGACCACTGTACTACCAAGGCTCTCAATCCATCTTATATATGATTGACAAAATGAATGAATGAATGAATGAATGAATGAATGAATGAATGAATAAATAAATAAATAAATAAATAAATAAATAAATAAATAAATAAATAAATACATACAAAGGACAACCCTCGGTCAGCGTTCCAAGTAAGGCTGTTCTGACCCAGCCTTAGCAGAAGCAAGAAACAGACTCCTTGTCACGAAAAACCTTCTTTATTTACCTCTTGTAAATTAATGGCATTCACCCCCCCGAAAAGTCCAGGCAAGAGTTCTTCAAGGAGTTAACTGCAGTAACAGACCTTATCAGTTCCTTGTGATAATTTCAAGGCCGTGAGCTCCCAGACGAATGGCTACAAATTAAGTTCTGGCAAGCAGTCTTTGTGGCATGAAACACAATGCGCAAAATCTTCAGAAATACAAACTGTTGTCTCCTACCACTCCCCTTTCCTTCTATTTATTCCCTAGCCAGGGAGGGGCCATTCAGCGTCCATATGTGCTTTGCTTCCTGAGTCGACTCCTTGTCCTCCGTTGTTCTCCTCTCCTAACTGTTCTGCGCATATTTGCTTCTGGAACAGGCCCCCGCTGTTCTTCCTCCTCACTCATATCAGCCTCCAAGGGCAGCTGCCTCTCCGGTGGCTGGGAAATGTCAGACGCCCTGGCTCTATCTCTACGTCTGACACAGGGCATCCATCAGAGCCTTCCCAAGACTCCAGCACTGGCCCAAGTTCCTCCCCAACCTCCTCATTGTCTGAGTCTGCCGCCAGCTCTGCTGGTAGCCAGCAGGCCACAACACTGGCAGGCAAATTCCTCAAAGAACAGTTTTATTTGGATATTTCATATTGGCACAACTGGTGAAAGCCGACTCTAAAAGTTCTCGCGGCTTTCACCTAATTAAAAGTAAAAGTTTTCTCTTTCCTCCTTCCCCAAGTCACTGGTCACCCTGTCCAATCCAGGAGCTGGCAGTTACTTTTTTTTTTTAATTTGATTTATATGCCGCCCTTCTACGGAGACTCAGGGCGGCTTACAGTGCGTTAAGCAATAGCCTTCATACTTTTGTATATTTTATACAAAGTCAGTTTATTGCCCCAACAAACTGGGTCCTCAATTTACCTACCTTAGAAAGGATGGAAGGCTGAGTCAACCTTGAGCCTGGCAAGATTCGAACTTACTTTAATTGCAGACAGCTGGTGTTAAATTACAGTGCTTTAGTCTGCAGAGCTATCCAGGCTCCTTGATTACTTCGTTCCTCCTCTGGCCAGCCACCTGTGTGAATGTCCTTGGGTTCCCACAGAGAAGTTGTATTGTTTTGGCTACAAACCCAAACAAACTATATTTCTCCCCTCTCTCTAGTGCAGGGGTCGGCAACCTTAAACAAAGAGCCACAAAGGCCCTAACCGGAAGCCCCCCGTTCAATTCTGCAGCCAACCGGAAGTCCGGTTCCCCCCATCATAGTGTCTCCTCCTAGCGCGGCATCCTTTTTCCTCTACCTATCCTAACTGAAAGCCCAATCAATTGTGGAGATGACTGGTGACAGGGAGCCGCAGCAGAGGGATGAAAGAGCCACATGCGGCTCCAGAGCCACAGATTGCCGACTCCTGCTCTAGTGTGTGGCGACCCTGAAGCCTTCAAGATGGCCTCAGCCAAGTTCACTTCAGGGTTGACACCCTTCTTCTGAAGTTCTTCGGTCTCTATGTCCCCATAGGAACCTGAGGATTGCTTTGTACCCTGTCGGGAGGCTAAATGTTGGGATCCACCCTCGAGTTCTCAAGATGCAAGACTTGAGTCTTCAAATCTCATGCCCAGGCTAGAAGCCAGAGAGAATTGGGTGGAACTAGAAGAGCAATTACATTCCATTTGATGTACATTGTGTTTAATTAAAGACGCAGCGCCTAGGTGACCTTGGTTGATCTCGGGAGCTAAAGTGGATCAGCTTTGGGTCAGTATGGGGTATGTGATCTGGGGATTCCAGATCTGTCATTTAGACTGGAAAATCTGAAGGTCTCCCAAATCATCTCAGCATTGTTACCCAAAAGGAAAAATGAAAAAAAATTCCACCCATCAGGAATTAAGTCCGTCTTGAAATATCTTTGTGCTTAAGACAGGTAGTCCTCAGTTTACGACCGCAATTGCGCCGGGAATTTGTGTGGCTAAGCGAGAGAGTTGTTATGTGAACTTTGCCCCATTTTACGACCTTTCTTGCCATAGTTGTTAAATGAATCACTGCAGATATTAAGTTAGCCGCATGGTTGTTAAGTGAATCCGGCTTCCCCGTTGACTTTGCTCGTCAGAAGGTCGCAAAAGGTGGATCACGGGAGCACGGGACACTGCAACCGTCATAAATGTGAGTCATTGGCCAAGCGTCTGAATTTGGTTCACGTGAGCACGGGGATGCTGCAACGCTCATGTGAAAAATCATCATGGGACACTTTTTTCAGTGCCGTGGTAACTTCGAATGGTCGCTGAATGAACTGTCGTAAATCAAGGACTACCTGTATACCAATTAGATAGTTCTCAATTTAATGAACAAATAGGGACCAGAATTCCCATTGCTAAGCAAGGAAGTTGTTAAGTGAACGGTGCCCAATTTTATGACCTTTTTTTGCCACAGTTGTTAAGCGAATCATGAGGTTGTTAAGCGAATCACGAGGTTGTTAAGCGAATCATGAGGTTACTAAGTGAATTATGCAATCATTAAATGCGTCTGGCTTCCCCCGTTGATTTTCCTTGTTGCAATCTGGCTGGGAGAAGGTTGCAAATGGCAATTACAGGAGTCCATTGTAAATACACACAGGTTGTCAAGCACCCAAATGTTGATCACGCAGCTGGGGAGATGCTGTGATGGTCATAAGTGCGAGTCATTTTTTTTTTAAGCGCCGTTGTAACTTTGACCAGTTCCTAAACAAACGGTTGTAAGTCAAGGATTCCTTGTATCCTATCATATCTCTAAAGCTTTTCCCCGCCTGCTGAATGAAAAACTACAATTTTGGCAGGTTCCAAATTTGTTTGAGCTTTTGCCCCGTTGTATGACCTTTCTTGCCTCAGTCGTTAAGTGAATCACTGCAGTTGATCATTTAGTCACAAGGTTGTTAAGTGAATCCGGCTTTCCCCATTGACTTTGCGTGTCAGAAGGTCGCAAAAGGGACCCCGGGACACTGCGACGGTCATAAATATGAGACAGTTGCCAAGCGCCTGAATTTTGATCAAAGGTCATAACTGTGAAAAATGGTCATAAGTCGCTTTTCCCAGTGCCGTTGTAACTTTGAACAGTCACTAAATGAACCATTGTAACTGGAGGATTACTGTTACTAAGTGAACAACCTCAGTGGTTCGTTTAACAACTGTGGCAAGAAACGTCGTAAAATGGAGCAAAAACTCAGTTAACAAATGTCTCACTTCGTGATATAAATTTTGGGCTCCATTGTGGTCGTAAGTCGAGGACCACCTGCATTAAAAGGACCTCTTGAAAAAAGAGAAGAAAAACAAATATTAGAATGTGCAGAAATGAATAGATTAACGTTTGCTGTAAAGGAGATAGAACAAACTGAACATTATATGACATGGGAGTTATTTTATGACTGGTTGGAAAATAAAAATAGAAGTTAGAAATATATGGAGATCAATGAAATATAGAAAACATGTTAAGATAAGAGAACAGTATGATGATTCTTACTAATGTGACTATTAAGATTATTATATTTAATATTATTATATTCTTATTAGAAGATATGTGAAGAGGGAGAAATGAATAGATGTATTATGCTCATTATTATTATTGTAAGATTAGAGAATCAATATCAATGTAATGAATACTGTTGTAAATTTTGATTTTTATTGCACAGGTATATTTGTACCCAAACAACACAGTGTTTAATAGAAAATGGAATGTTTAAGTTAAAAAATTTAAAAAATTAAAAAAAAGAAAACAGCAAAAAGAGAAAAAAGCAAATCCTGAAAAGCTGTTTAATTCCTGCCATTCCTCAAGTGGAATTTTTGATGGGCCATTGCAAAAGAGGCAAAAAAAAAAAATGCATTGTCTATCAAGCAAGCTCCTTCTTGGCATCGAGTTGCTTTAGGGATCAAGATGAAACTCGTTCGGAGAAATAATAATATTGGCACAGCTTGAAAGGGCTTTGCCTTGGGAAGAATTAAAAAAAAAATCAAAATAAGATCTATTCGGGTCAATCGTAAAAACAAAAAAAAAATACTTAAAGAGGGAGGCATTAAAACTCAGTGAAACCAGGGGATTAGAAATGCATCTTGTGAAAATCTGGCAGTACCCTTGCGGACATATTCCTACGGGAGGAAAGTCGGTAAGGCTCTCGTAATTTTTGCTGGAAGTGAATGTGGGCCTATCCAAATTAGGTGACAAATGAAATGAAACCTTGGAGAATATTTGTGGGTTGCCCCTAAACAACTTGCTCAGACTGGAGAAACTACAAAGATGATCAACTCTTTGCATAAGCCTGATGATGGCAGATGAGATTCTGCCGAAACGTTGCCAAAGTGCTCTCAATCTTACACGGGAGAAGACCCGAATATACCAAGACTTGCATACCTGTATCCGTGAAAATCTATGAATATATATATATATATATATATATATATATATACACACACACACACACACACACACACACACACACACACACATACTCTCTCTCTCTCTCTCTCTCTCTCTCTCTCTCTCTCTCTCTATCTATCTATCTATCTATCTATATATATATATATATATATATATGTAGGTCTTTGGTTATTCGGGTTTTCTCCCGCATAAAATTGGAAGTGTCTTGGCGACGTTTCGACGAAGTCTCATTCGTCATCTTCAGGCTGGTGTTTTCGGCTTTGTGCTTCTAGGAGCAATGTGTGATCGCAGCTGTTTCTTCCTTTTAAGAAACAGCTGCGGCTGGTGTGAAAAGGAAGAAACAGCTGCGATCACACATTGCTCCTAGAAGCACGAAGCCGAAAACACCAGCCTGAAGATGACGAATGAGACTTCGTCGAAACGTCGCCAAGATACTTCCAATTTTACCCGGGAAACTTTTAAGGTATTGGTAGGATTTTAGCTAAGGTTTTAAAGGACCTTGCAGAGTGTTCTGTAAGGATTTTGGAAGATTTTAAGCTAGGATTTTAACCAGAATTTTAAACATTTTAACTAACTTAGTTAACATGACACGGGAAAACACCCCAGATTTTAATTTTTTGCATATATGTGTGTGTGTGTGTGTGTGTGTGTGTGTGTGTGTGTGTGTGTGTGTGGTGGCTCAGTGGCTAAGACGCTGATCTTGTTGATTGAAAGGTTGGCAGTTCAGCGGTTCGAATCCCTAGTGTCGCGTAACGGAGTGAGCTCCCGTTACTTGTCGCAGCTTCTGCCAACCTAGCAGTCTGAAAGCATGTAAAAACTGCAAGTAGAAAAATAGGGACCACCTTTGGTGGGAAGGTAACAGCGTTCCGTGTGCCTTTGGCATTTAGTCATGCCGGCTACATGACCACGGAGACGTCTTCGGACAGCTCTGGCTCTTCAGCTTTGAAACGGAGATGAGCACCGCCCCCTAGAGTCGGGAATGACTAGCACATATGTGTGAGGGGAACCTTTACCATTACCTTTTATATCTATATCTATATCTATATCTATATCTATATCTATATCTATATCTATATCTATATCTATATCTATAATAATTATATATATAAAATTATATATTTATATATTTATATATATATTGCACAATCATTTTTTTTGAAACAACTTAGGCCTTCCATACTTTCCATAAATCCCAAAATTTAGTGTTTCCAGGTAAAAGCTCCATACATGAGATTTCCCCACCCCCCAATAGTGGTATTGCTATAATCCCTTACTGGACCTCTTCCTTTATGCCATGTTTCCTTCCCCTGAAGCAAATTATCTACCCAATTTTGTCTTCCAAGAGATTTGGAGGGAAACTCTGAAAGGCCATTCATAACCAACTTGAAAAAAAGAGGAAACGTTTAACATACGGAAACATTTGGGGGAAATTGCAAATCCATTGTAAACAACAGTGTCCATCACACTTGCTGTGAAAAAATACCAAAGAAATATCCACTCCGTTAGTTAAAAATCCCCTTTGGTGATGGGAAAAACGCTACCTTAAATCACATAAGTTTATTAGAAAATCAATTAAAAAATGTTGCAAAACAACACTTGTATGATTTTATTGCCCAGTATATTTCAGTTGGCAGAGGTGCCAAAATCATTTATGGAGAACTGGATTATTTCACTTTTCTTTGAAAGCCTTGGTAACACCACACTTGGAATATTGCATCCAGTTTTGGTCACCACAATATAAAAACATGTTGAGACATTAGAAGAGCAACCAAGATGATTAAGGGACTGGAGGCTAAAACGTATGAACAGTTGCAGAAATTGGGTGTGTCTAGTCTAGTGAAAAGAAGGACTAAGGATGACATGAAACTGGTCTTCCATTATCTGAGGGGCTGCCACAAAGAAGAGAAGGTCAAACATTCTCCAAAGCGCTTGAAGGCAGGAGAAGAAGCAATGGATGGAATCTGATCAAGGAGAGAAGCAAAGCAGCCTAGAACTAAGAAGAAATTTCCTGACAGTGAGAACAATTAATCAGTGGAACAACTTGCCTCCAGAAGTTGTAAATGCTCCAACACTGGAAGTTTTTAAGAAGAGATTGGACAACCATTTGTTGGAAATGGTAGAGGGTCTCTTGAGCAGGGGGTTGGACTAGAAGACCTCCAAGGTCCCTTCCAACTCTGTTATTCTATTATTCTTGTGCCAAAATTAGGTGAATGTTTTCACGCCACCTTTGGATCAAAAAGGCCTACATTTTATTATCTTTAAAGTGTTGCTTTCTCAATGGAAAGTGATGGTTTATTTAATATAAATACGTGCCAAGAAAATTTTTTATCAGATTCATTCTCCCCCACCCCATTCACAACAGCTAAATTCACCACCTGAGGCATTAATGAAGGGAGAATTTTAACATCTGTACGTAGTTTAGATGCATGGAAACTGGAAACTTTGCTGTCTTCTAATCATAGACAAGAAAGAATGGATTTTGTGTACAGGTGTACAAAAGTTATTTTCCTGGCTCCAGTTATGAGGTAAGAATGATGCATCAGGGGATGCTTAATCGATTTAGAAAGATCAGATGAGGTGATTTCCAAATTTCCAACCTTTTGTGAGGTCCTTGGTGATCTCTGAGCTTGGTTGTTTCCTTGCAGATGGCTCATTACCAAACTTCCAAAGCACATCACCAAACATACTGATGATGTTACCTAGTTGGGTAATGAAATGTCTCCAGGAAAACAACCAAGTTCAGAGGATTCCACACTTCAACCCTGAGCTACAAATATTCTATTGATAAATGACTTTTACTAGACTAAGTTACCTCAGAAAAGTAGGTAACATGGAGCCTTAATGACCCTAATGACACAGGTAAACCTCCAGGTAGCCTCAACAACTCTCTAAAAGAATACAAATATCCAGCTGTCTGCAAGGAGTATAAATCCTTCCATCCCCACCATCCAGTCAGAGCTGAAGAAGCTTCTTGGATGAGAAGCAAAACGTCTTCAAAGAAAAATCAGAAAGTCCAGTTGCCTCTTGAAAAAAGCACCTTTGGGACATGGAGCCTTAATAATACAATACTATTAAAACTCTTACAATACTAGACAACACAGTATCAACAGTAGAGACCTTCAGGTTTCTAGGTTCTATCATATCTCAAGACTTAAAATGGACACCTAACATCAAAAACATCATTAAAAAAACAGAACAAAGAATGTTCTTTCTGCGCCAACTCAGAGTGCCCAAGGAGCTGCTGATACAATTCTGCAAAGGAATTATTGAGTCTGTCATCTGCATCTCTATAACTGTCTGGTTTGGCTCTGCAACCCAACAAGACAGACACAGACTTCAACGGATAATTAGAACTGCAGAAAAAACAATGGCTACCAACTTGCCTTCCATTGAGGACCTGTATACTGCACGAGTCAAAAAGAGGGCTATGAAAATATTTACAGACCCCTCACATCCTGGACATAACTGTTTCAACTTCTATCCTCAAAACGACGCTATAGAGCACTGCACACCAGAACAACTAGACACAAGAACAGTTTTTTCCCGAACGCCATCACTCTACTAAATAACTAATTCCCACAACACTGTCAAACTATTTAGTAGGCTGTATTGCTATTCTTCTTTTTTCCTATTACCTATCTTCTTATGACTATAACTTTGTTGCTTGTATCTTTACAATTTATATTGTTTTATTTAGTTTCCTAGTATGATTTATGTTAAATGCTTATTTAGTATCTTATGACTATCATTAAGTGTTGCATCTTATGATTTATGATAAATTTATGATGACTATGATCATGATTTATCACTTATAGCTTTTATGTACACTGACAGCTTATGCACCAAAGACAAATTCCTTGTGTATCCAATCACACTTGGCCAATAAAGAATTCTATTCTATTCTATTCTATTCTATTCTATTCTATTCTATTCTATTCTATTCTATTCTATTCTATTCTATTCTATTCTATTCTATGCCATGCCATGCCACATGCCACATGCCACATGCCACATGCCACATTCTATTCTATTCTATTCTATTCTATTCTATTCTATTCTATTCTATTCTATTCTATTCTATTCTATTCTATTCTATTCTATTGCAATGGTTTTCTTCTTTTTTTTTTGATGGATTCCAGACCAGACTCACAAACTTCATTGAAAGAATGAAATGGGAATTCTGACTATGAATTTCTGAGATCTTCCTTTTTCTCAGATAGGTAGGACTATTTTTTCCCTTCTAGTCTGTTTCTTCTCAAGATAAAGCTATCCTAGATCTGCGCCATTATGAAGAAGGCAACATGCCAATCCCAGTCTGAACGGGGGTTAAATAAAATATAATTGATTGGCTGTATAGATAATTCTCAATTTTTGGTATTTTCAGGAATTTTCTCCAACACCGAAGTTCAACAGCATCTGAAAAAACAGCATGCAAATTTGGGAAAAAAAAAAGAAAGAAAAAGGTTATGTCCACCTCAGAAAGTGGATCCCTCATTTCAACTAAGAACCTTTCCAATTGTTGGAAGAAATGTCCATTTGGGTTCAATTCCAAGTGGGGAAAAAGACACTGTAAACATGGAGACTGCTTGGAAAGATGGTTTAATGGTGGACAGGATCACATAGTTTGAGATCCTGGGCAAAAAAGGGCAGAGTGCTTGGGTTTTATGCCCTCTGTTGGGCTTTGAATTTAAGCTTGTGTTTTGATTGGTTGTCAGTGGAGCCCATGCAGAGGTAACTTCGTAGATTGTCTATATCCCAGGCTTGGTTGAGCCTTACTGGGTGACGATGGCTCTGCTTGAAGGAGTAGAACTTTGTTATGTAGAATAGACTGGCCCAGGCCTTAATAACCCATTGACAAAGGTGTGTGTGTGTGGGGGGGCTGAGTTTCTGTCTCCGTTTTAGGGGAAATATTCTGCCCTTTTAAATATTTCCTAAATATCTCATTTTCCTAGGAGAGGGGTGGGTGCTAACTTCCTACACTTTCAACCCGTGAGCTACTACTATTCTTCTTTATTGGCACCTCAGAAAGTGTCAGATATTATTTTCCTTATGCTTGAGGAATTTGGCAAAATTGAGTCAGGAACGGATTCAACTCCCCCCAGAATTTAGGTGGAGCTTTGATTAATGTTCAGAAGTGACAATTGTGACAGCGAATATCTTCCAAGGATGGAGAGGAAAGGGCAAAGTATTTATCCAATTACTTCAGCGTGCCAGTTACCAACACTGAGGTAATGATAGCTTTGTTTTCTAATTATGGTTGCATGATGACTTTGCAAATGCCTGAAGATTATTAGCCAGTGTTAAACCACAATTTATTGGGAGGGTACCAAATTGGGAAAGGCATTATAGTCAATAGCTACTTTACATAAGGCAGAGTTTGGAAAGAACTAAATAAATAGTTCTCTTTTTAAAAAAAAGTATAAAATACAAAGAAAAATAGAAACAGGAAATTAGAGGAAGGGAAAAGAGAAGGAAAAAGAAAGTGAGGTAGAAGGAGAAAAAGAAAAGAAAAGAGGCATTGACTTCCAACTCTTTTTAGCCCAATAAAAGATAAAAATATTCCAGCCACAACTTTTTGCTTTTACACATCATTAGCCATATAGGGACGCAGTGGCTCAGTGGCTAAGACGCTGAGCTTGTCGGCCCTTCAGCGGTTCGAATCCCTAGTGCCGTGTAACAGGGTGAGCTCCTGTTACTTGTCCCAGCTTCTGCCAACCTAGCAGTTCGAAAGCATGTAAAAAATGCAGATAGAAAAATTAGGGACCATCTTTGGTGGGAAAGTAACAGCGTTCCGTGCGCCTTTGGCGTTGAGTCATGCCGGCCACATGACCACGGAGACGTCTTCGGACAGCGCTGGCTCTTCGACTTTGAAACAGAGATGAGCACCATCCCCTAGAGTCGGGAACGACTAGCACATATGTGTGAGGGAACCTTTACCTTTTAGCCATGTATAGTAACAACAAATCTAATTGAAAAAAATGAAGCCAACGTTTCATTTTTTTTCATCACAAGGACAAAATCCAGAATTGATATTCAAGTGAAAAACGTACTTAAATATATAAAAGAATAAATAAAAGAATAAATTTAACCACTCCTGCTTTATCTTCCTTGCTATGGAAATAATATGTATTTCTATTGGCACCTAATAATCTTTGTAAACTAGCACCATTTTTATTAATAACAAAGTTCAGTATATTCTTTCAGATTCTTTGATCTTACAGGAAAAAATAATAGAATAGAATGGAATGGAATGGAGTGGAGTAGAGTAGAGTAGAGAGTAGAGTTAGAGTAGAGTAGAGTAGAGTAGAGTAGAGTAGAGTAGAGTAGAAAATATAGAATGGAGTGGAATGGAATGGAATGGAATGGAGTGGAGTGGAGTGGAGTGGAGTGGAGTAGGGGTAGAGTAGAGTAGAGTAGGGTAGAAAATATGGAATGGAATGGAATGGAATGGAATGGAATGGAATAGAATAGAATAGAATAGAAATAGAATAGAATAGAATAGAATAGAATAGAATAGAATAGAATAGAATATACTCTTTTTTCCCCACCCTTTTTAAAATGCTAAACTTTCTTTAAACACATTTCTAAAATCAAAACTAAACTAAATAAATAGGTCTCCACCATTCAGTAAGAACTGAAGAAGCTTCTTGGGTGAGAAGCAAAATATCTTCCAGCAAAAACAGAAAAAAAGTCCAGTTGCCTCTTGAAAAAAACATCTTTGGGACAACAATAACCTGGATGACTGAGAATCTGCATAGAGATTTAACTAACTAACACATAACTAACAACAATAATAATAATAAAAATCAACTATTTTTTTTAAATCTTTAAAGAAAAACCAGAAAGCTCAGTTGCCTCTTGAAAAAAGTACCTCTGGGGCAAAAGAGAAAGAGAAACAATACAGGTAGACCTTGAGTTAAATGATTCATTTAGTGACAGTTCAAAGTCACAATGGCACCAGTGGTAGGTTTCAAATTTTTTTTACTACCGGTTCTGTGAGCGTGCTTTGGTGGGTGTGGTGTGGCTTGGTGGGCGTGGCTTGGTGGGTGTGGCAGGGGAAGGATACTGTAAAATCCCAATTTCCTTCTGATCAACTGGGATTGGGAGGCAGAGAATAGAGGGGGGCGGGGCTGGTCAGAATTTGTACTACCGGTTCTCCGAACTACTCAAAATTTCCACTCCAGAACTGATCAGAACCTGCTGAAACCTATCTCTGTATGGCACTGACTGATGGCCGTTTTTCACACACTTAAGACCATTGTGGCAGCCCCATGGTCACATAATCAAAATTTGGATATTTGGCAATTGGCTCATATATATATTTTTTAATTTGATTTATATGCCGCCCTTCTCCGAGACTCAGGGCAGCTTACAATGCGTTAAGCAATAGCCTTCATACTTTTGTATATTTATACAAAGTCAGCTTATTGCCCCCACAAACTGGGTCCTCAATTTACCTACCTTAGAAAGGATGGAAGGCTGAGTCAACCTTGAGCCTGGCGAGATTCGAACCCTGCAGTAATTGCGGGCAGCTGGTCTTAATAACAGGGTGCTTTAGACCACTGTACTACCAAGGCTCATATAAATATCATAAATATAAGCATCATAAATATTTATTTATTTATTTATTTTATAAAATTTGTATGCCGCCCTATCTCCAAGGACTCAGGCAGCTCACAACGACAGTCGACCAAGTGACTGTTAAAAACAACGAATATACATAAAAATCAAGAAAGTTTTTTTTTTTTTTAATTAAAATATACTACCCCATCAGTCCAGGCCGGGGGACATAAATAGCCAGGTTTTCAATTCACGGCGGAAGGTGCGAAGGTCAGGGGCCAACCAGAGCCCCAAGGGAAGTTGATTCCAAAGGGTGGGGGCACTCACAGAGAAGGCTCTATCCCGACATTGTCTAGCCGACGGCACCCTGAGTAGGCCCTCTCTGTGAGAGCGCACCGGGCGATGGGAAGTTGACGCTGGTTGCAGGTGGTCCGACAAATAACCTGGGCCTAAGCCATTAAGGGCTTTATAGGTTAACACCAGCACCTTGAATCTCACCCCGGCAACCAATGCAAGCCAGGCAGGATTTATGATATATTTCAAGTGTGCCGGGCTCCTGGAATCGCCTTTTGCAAACTTCTGACAAGCAAAGTCAACGGGGAAGCCAGATTCCCACTTGGCAACTGGAGGTCAACTTATTTTCCAAAGCACCTGAGGGCAGGACAAGAAACAATGGTTGGAAACTAATCAAGGAGAGAAGCAACCTAGAAATAAGGAGAAATTTCCTGAACAGCGAGAACAATTAATCTGTGGAACGACTTGCCTCCAGAAGTTGTGGGGGCTCCATCGCTGGAGGTTTTTAAAAAGAGACTGGACAACCATCTGTCTGAAATGGGATAGGGCCGTGATGGCGAACCTACGGCACGCGTGCCAGAGGTGGCACACACCTCTATGGACACAGGCACCATCGCCCCAGCTCTGCCAGCTGGTCGTTGGATTTCCGAGGCTCGCACGCGTGCCCACCAGCTGGTTGTTGGGCTTCCGGTGCTCTGGTGCTTCGGTTTGGACACTCTGTGCCTAAAACGGTTCACCGTCACTGGTATAGGGTTTCCTGCTTAAGCAGAGGTTTGGACTAAATGATCTCCCACATTCCTTCTAGCTCTATTCTGATTAATTGATTGAGGTTTGGGGTGCTCCATTACTGGAGGTTTTTAACAAGATCTCCTGCTTGAGCAGCGGGGTGGAATCAGGGGTGAAATGTAAAATGTGTTACTAACGGTTCTGTGGGCGTGGCTTGGTCGGGGTGGGGGGTAATGTGACTGGGTGGGCATGGCCAACTTTAAAAAAAAAACTTTTCAAAGCATTTTTTCTAATGCTTTGAAAAGCCTCTGCCGATCAGGCAACTCAGCTGGGATTGTCAGAGACTTTTCAAAGCATTTTTTTTACCACCTCTTTGGCCAAGACATTGCAGAAAAAAAAAAGCTTTGGATCGGAGCTCATCCAGAGGATTTTTTTTTGTTACTTTTAAAAGCATTTTTTCCGTTGGAAGAGGTTGTAGAAAAAATGCTTTTAAAAAAAAAAAAAAAAAAGAAAAACCTCTGATGATCGTGCAGCTCAGCTGGGCATGGTGGGGGGGAGGCACAGGGATTTTTGCTACCGGTTCTCCGAACCACCTGACACCATCGCTACCGGATCAGGTCGATCCGGTCCGAACCGGGATCATTTCACCCTGGGTGGAATAGAAGATCTCCAAGGTTCCTTTCAGCTCTATTCTGATTGATTCACTTAACAACCATGTTACGAACTTAACGATTCTGTGATTCACTTAAAAACTGTACGGATAAAAGAGAATATTTGTAGCTCAGGGTTGACACGAGGGGTCCTTGGTGCTCTCTGAGCTGGTTTGTTTTCTTGCCGACGTTTTATTACCCAAACTAGGTAACATCATCACTTTTGACGTTTATCTAGTTTGGCTAATGAAACGTCGGCCAGAAAACAAGCCAGCTGAGAGAGCATCACTGAAAAACTGTGGTCATAAAATGGGACAAAATTTACTGAACATCTGTCTTGCATAGCAATGGAAATTCTTTGCACAAATTGTCGTAAATCGAGGACTATCTATATACTGTCTTTTCATTTTAAACTCTACTAACCTTTTCAACATACGATGGGACAAAACAATAGGCACAACAACAGTGGGCAGAAAGGAGAGAGAGAGAGAGAGAGAGAGAGAGAGAGAGAGGGAGGGAGAGGAGAGGAGAGGAAGAGAAAGAGAGAGAGAGAAAAAAGGCAAGAAAATTAGATTTTAAAAAAGTCACTGCTGAAGAAAAGAATAAGACCGTGTTGTGATGTGTTCAAAATTACATTTGAAGGAGCTTGGAATATTGTCTCAATTAAGAGAGAAAGAAAAGTCTGGGGAGAAAGAAGCATTGTGTGTGGGAGAAAGTTCAGGTGCTTAAAGCAAATTATCTCATTTAGAAATTCACAGTTTGGCCAAATTAATTTAAATGTTCCAGTTTATTAAATTGCGGTAAGCTGCATCTCTGTCTGCTGAGGTCATAGGCTGAGGCTGCCAGCAGTGATGATATGGTAGCTCTCTCTTTCTTCCCTCCCTTTAAGTTAATCTACTCACTCTAAGGAATTCCGAAATGGGGACTGTGAACGCGTGCTTGGAGTTTTTAACCCTGCAAAAGGATCTCATTGTGTTTTCAGTGTGTCTCGATTAAAAATGGCCTTTCAGGACTCTAGCAGGCTGGGGATCTACTGCCATCTAGCCACGTTTGTGGATAACTTAATGCACCGCATTTCAAGTCTCTAGGTAAAGGTAAAGGTTCCCCTCGCACATATGTGCTAGTCGTTCCTGACTCTAGGGGGCGATGCTCATCTCTGTTTCAAAGCCGAAGAGACAGCGTTGTCTGAAGACGTCTCCGTGGTCATGTGGCCGGCATGACTAAATGCCAAAGGTGCATGGAATGCTGTTCCCTTCCCACCAAAGGTGGTCCCTATTTTTCTACTTGCATTTTTTACGTGCTTTCGAACTGCTAGGTTGGCAGAAGCTGGGACAAGGTAACAGGAGCTCACCCCGTTACGCGCACTAGGGATTTGAACCGCTGAACTGCCAACCTTTCGATCGACAAGCTCAGCGTCTTAGCCACTGAGCTACCACATCCAAGTTCAAGTCTCTACTGAGGGGCATTTGAAAGTTGTGGTCTATGACACCATCCATCTGACTTTGGCTTACTAAAAGGAGTACTGTAAAAGGAGAAGGGAACGAAGGAGAAGGGGAGAGAGAAAGAGAAAGGAGGGGGGGAGAGGAGATGGTGTATGTTGAGAAGGGGAGTGAGAAGAAGGAGATGAAAAGGAAAAAGATTAGCGGAGGAGTAGAAGGAGAAGGTATATGTTGAGAAGGGGTGGAGGAGGAGCAGAGGAGGAGGAGGAGGAGGAGAAGAAGAAGAAAGGAAGAAAGAGGAGGAGGAGGAGGAGGAGGAGGAGGAGGAGGAAGAAGGAAAGGAAGAGGAGAAAGAGTAGAGGAGGAGAAGGATGAGGTATATGTTGAGAAGGGGAAAAAGAATGAAAAGGAGATGAGGGAAAAGATTAGAAGAGAAGGAGAAGGGATATGTTGAGAAGGGCAAGGAGAATGAGATGAAAAGAAGAATGAGAAGAGAAGGTATATGGCAAAAAGGGGAATGAGAAGGAGATGAAAAGGAGAAAAGA